>JAQQSO010003464.1:0-13528 GCA_028658305.1 Pachyuromys duprasi
GATACAGAAATTGTGGTACTTTAACACAATGGAACACTACTCAGCAATTAAGAAGGAGGAAATCATGAAATTCTCAGGCAAATGGTGGGACCTGGAAAGGATCATCCTGAGTGAGGTATCCCAAAAGCAGAAAGAAACATATGGTATATACTCACTTATATAGACCTATAGGATAGGAAGGTCAAGCTGAAATCTACACACCTAGAGAGGATATACAGGAAGGAGGATCCAGGTTGGTATGATCAATGTTCGTTTGGATGAACAAATGGGATGGACATTGAGTGGGGGAGAAAACAAGCAACAGGACAGGAGCATGCCAAGGAGGACCTATGGGGGGGGGGTCAATATAGCAATGTATCAGAGCAGATATTAAGACTCGCGATCAAGCCTTTGGCAGAGGGCGAGAAGTGATGATAGAAATGGGGGAGGTTGTTGAGACTTGGGGAGAACAAGAGCTCCACAAAGACGAAAGTGAGCTGGGCACATGGGTCTTGTATGATAAGGTTTCTACAACCAAAGACCATGTGTGGATGAGTCCTGGAACCCCCGCTCAGATGGGGCTCATGATAGCTCGGTGTCAGACTGAAGACCCTAGTGAGGGAAATAGGGACTGTTTCAGTCATGATCTTGATGGCTGACTCTTTGACCCTCCCCCATACAAGCCAGGGAGTGACAGACTGGCTAGATCTCAGGGGTGGACATTGCAGCCAGCCCTGAGGAGACAGGATGAGCTGGGTTGGATGGAAGGAGAGGAGGTCCTCCCCTGTTGGTGGACTCGGAGGGGCCAGGGAGGAGGGAGATGAGGGAGGGAGGGGGTGTGGGAGGGAATGAAGGAGGGGCCTCTGCCTGGGATGCAAAGCACCTAACCTGTGATTGATATAAAAATTAATAAATTTATTAAAAAATTTTAAAAATCTGAAAATACAGAAAAAAGAAAACAATAGATTAATATCCCTGATGAATATAGATGTAAGAATATTCAACAAAGTACTAGCAATTCAACAAGTCATGGACTATAAACTAGCTTGTTTTATGATAATGTTGCAAAGATTGTTCAATATACTCAAATCAATAAATATAACACATTACATCCTATAAAAACAAAACAGAAATTATATAATACAGGAATGTTGAAAACATGAAATCTTTAATGATAAATGTCTGAAAATTGGTATACAGAAGGATAATACTTCAATACATCGACGAATACTTAAAAAAAAATTCTGTAGCTAACACCACGCTGTAAGTGGGAGAAAATGGAAGCTTTTCCACTAAGATCTTGATAAAAATATAGTGTCTAGACTGACTCATCTTATCCAAAGTTGTACTAGGAAATTTAGGAAAATCTGTAAAATATATAAAGACACCAAAATCATATATAGAGAAAATAACGAAGCCAGAGTAAACAATGTGATTTCAAATAACAACAAAAATTAGACTATCATAAGACTATTACAATTGGGACTGGAAAGATGACTCAGCAGTTAAGAACACTGTCTGCTCTTTCAGCAGATTTTGATTCCTTTCTCTCATGATGCAGCTCACAAGTAAAGAGATGCTCGCATCCATGGACAACAGGCATGCACATTGTGCCCAGACGTATACTCAGGCAAAACAACTTTACATATTAATAACATTTAAAAATTAAATTTACATTATAAAGCATGTTCTTTGATTGAAATGAGTAAAACATGAAAATATTCTTGGCATATAGGCATTACATGTAGAGGTCTATTTGGAAAATGCTCTGAGGTACAATGCAAAAAATATGCAGAGAAACTGACAAAATATTGCCTGTTCTTTAGATGTGTAAGCATCATGGCACAGCACTGTTTCAGACCAGAATAAAATACCCAGGCACTGACGATGCACACCAGATGGAAGTGGTGCATGCTGAATAACATATCCTCTTGATAACTGTACTTTAAAGTATGTGAGATTTATTACGAGCCTACTTCTAATTCAATGACTGTCATCAACAGATTGTATGATGGGTCATTTTCACTGTGGGGTGTAAAAGAATTACTAGGAAAGTTGACAGGCAAAGCACATTAGAAAACAATCTTGTAAATTTGATTAATGGCACTTGCAAATCCACATTTATCCAAAAATAATGTTTTCTGTCCATATGGTGACATTGGGAGTCATAGGCCACCTCCTAGGAGAACATAAAGATGAAAACTAGATATTTAAAAAGACACGATTTTGATGCTTTGCAGTAAAAATATTGCTTAACTGTTTGTTCTAAAATCTAAATTCTTTTGAAGAGGGAAATTTTCAACAAACAGCAATCCAGTGAACAATCTATGGAGTCCATACCAAGTTGATCTTTCAGAACACGAGCCTTACTTATCTCTGCTCAACAATGAAGATCTGATACTTTCAGAGCAGCTGCTGTTCAGAGGCAGTATCCACTGGAATGAGAATATCTTTTTCTCCCTTTAGGGTCTAGAGAGAGGATGCTTGAAGAGTCCTTGGAAATCAATACTGACCCATATTCTGATTTACTCAATTTCCACTCCTAATCCCTAGCTGTAGAAGGAGCAATTGGAGACCTTAGAGACTCATTTGCTAGAAGCTATAAAGATTATTGGTTACAATTAAGCAATTTGTTCCCACTATTAGGCTGCAAGGTGTTTGATCAAAGAACCTACCAGAAGAGTCAGCTTTTTCTCTGTTTACAATGAGCTTCAAACTCTTGATCAGAAATGTCAGACATACATTGCAAGACAGTTTTAAGTCTCTAGTAACCACATTAATAAGTAATAGTTACTAAATCAAATCCACTTTTCAAATCAGTTTGATTTTATCCTAATTATATCTACAAACAGCTGTATATTTAAGACATATCTCCAAAAGGCAGTATTTATTTTAAAATTATAGGTGGCTCAATAAAAACAAGGTATACAATTAGGTCAAAAGTAGTATAGCAGGCTGTGGTCTATGCTACTGTTCTGAAAAGTAAAGATGCTGATAACATCTAATGACTAAATTCCTTTGTATCCACATTGCATTTCATCTACAGCAGATTAAGCAGCAGATGATGAACTCAAGAAAAAATATCTTCAGGCTAAAAGTTTTCAACAGAAAAAGTTTGGATATCTCCTGAGTGAAAACGTCCAGATAATGAACGAAAGTATGGCTAGCAAAGCCCAGATGCTTTTGCAGGACCATGATGCCAAATGTAGTAATGACTGATTGCTGTTTTTGCTTTTGATCAACAATAGTAATGAAATGATGTTGTGTAATTTATCTTGTTAATTTAGCACAGAAATCACAGTGGCTATTTCTGGCTGATTCACATTTCAGATACTGCAGTCTGTGCGGTATATATCAATACTGATATAATTGCATGTGTAGGTTTGCAGTTTTATTCTGCCTTTTCCCCCATTTATGATTAGAAGTGGAGTGGTGATTTCTCTACTTCAGTTATCAAATAGTTTTGCAGATACTTTTCATGATTTATTCTTTGTCTCAACTTCTCACAAATATCAAAATAAAAATTAGAAACAAACAACTTAAAAAATCTGATTATAGTTTATGTCTTGCATTGTTTTCATAGAGTAGATCTTGGATTAGCATATGTAGAAATATGTTTCACTGGGACTTTCCATATGCATGTATTATTATTTGTTCTCATTTCCCCCAGTGCTTTCCTCCATTATCCTTTCCTGTCTTGATGGCTCCCTTTTTGTCCTCAAATACTTTAATATTTTTCCTTCTTTTATTTCTCCCTATCTCTCTCTCAGAAAAAGAACATAAGCTGTACTTTGAAAGATAAAATATGGCCTTCTTATTAATGTATTTAAGTATTTGTGATAACAATTTAAGGTATGTTTGAATTTTATTCACTAAAACCACAGGGACTAAAAGACAACTTGGATTTTTTAAAAATGATAGAATTTTTTCATTAGTTTGCAGTTTTAATATTTTTTATTTTGTGAAGTAAAACCTAAAGTATTTATGGCAGTCTAATTTGAATTTATTATCTTTATTTTTAGATACGTTTTTTATTGAAACTAAATTACATTGCATTGCCCCTCCTTTCTCTCACCCCACCACTTCCCAGCTACCCTTTTATAAGCCCCTATTGCAAATCCACTCTCCAGCTGGTAGATTCTTTTTCTTTTGTTGTACTTGTTACATACATACATTTGATACACATTTTATGTATATATTTCTCTATATAATGACAGTGTGCTGAGCTTATTTGTTTTGGAAGTTTGTATGTGACTTCAAGGCTGACCACCCTGGATTAAGTGACAGATAATGAGGCTTATCCCAATTAGAGGCTCATTTTTCTTTTCTCAGTAATCATTATTTGTTAGTTATTTCAGCTTTGTCTAGGATTGGGATCCCACAAGATTTTCCCCTTTCCACCCTAACATGCCATCGTTACAATCTTGTTTATGCAACCGTGTCTAGAAAAAGAACTAGAAATATTTATATTCTTGGTGTGAGGTGTATAAGTGATACAAATGAGAGTCCACAGTTTTAAGCCCAGCAATAAATCTTGGGGAAAATGCATTCCTAAAACACTTTTATACTCTTACATTTGAAATTCAATTTGAGATTATTTCCACTAACTCTGATATATATTTCATAATTTCAGTAATCATGTATATAATTTCAAGCATTGTTCATCAATGAATGGTATTTCTCCTCCATATAGGATACTACTTAAAATAGTCTTTTTAGATTGTACCACAAATACGACTGCAGGAATTATTTTATTCAGGATATTCCAATACAGATTAATTTACTTTTGGTTCTATTTATTTTTACTTAAAATAATCTAATATTTAATTTAGGATACTTATTTTCTTTGTTGTTACTGTTTTTCATTTTAGGTTTATTTTAGGAATATGGTTGTTTTGCCTTCATGTTTTGCCTATGCATGTGCCATGTGTGTGCCTGGTGCCCAGAGGGATCAAAAAAGGAAATTGGATTTCCTGGAAGTAAGAGTTACAGATATTTGTGAGCCACCATGTATGTTCTGGCAATTGAAAGAGGGTCCATTGGAAGAGCAGTCAATGCCCTTAACTGCTCAGACATGTCTCCAGCCCTGGATTGTTTTTGAAACCTGCACAACAAAAAGTAGCGTATAGGAGAATAGGCAAGCAGATATCTTCAACTTTAAGTGATTGAAACTGTTCTTAGAAAAATGAAGAAAAGGCTGAATAACTGTACTCAAACTAGGTGTTGACAGGGCTATTGTAGGTGGGGACTACAGTAGATACTCATGAGCATTTCAGCATATTTGTCATTGTATCAATTAAACTTCTGTGTTCCAAGACAGCTACTATTGACCAAGATCCTCTGGAATTAATTCAGCTGTATGAGAAGAAATGAGAGATTTAAGTGAAGTAGAAAACCTAGACTGTAATGTGAAAACAAATACTGAGATATGTGGAAGAAATGATCCTCAAAGAAATCAACACAGTACTTAGGAAGGGCAGAAACAATGAAGCTTAGGAAAATAACTGCTTCAGCAGGTAACAGCTGCATATTATACTGTTAGTTCTTTTTAATTTTCTTTTTTTCTCATTAAAGCAAACATTTTTAAGATTTTTATGTTTGTCATATCCTTAAAATCTTCATAAAGAGATGATCTTTTTTCTATGTATTTTCATAAGAGTATTTATAATTATTCTTGCTGTAATTTGAATATCTTAAGTAAATCTGATTATATAAAAATATACATATATTGCCATATATTCCTGAACACATTAATATTCAATTCAATAATGTGTGTGTTTTAGTTCAGTTCAGTTCAATAGTGTAGATGGAACATCCATTCCTTGAAATAAACATTTTAAAATTTGGGAAAAAAATAAAAGATGAAATGAATCTTGTCCCTACCTCAAGTCTAGCACTTTTATGCTCTGTAGTATGGGGAAAATAATAATTACTGCAATAAATCATAGTCTAAGAGAAATTCATATTTTAAAAAGCCTGTGATTCTTTTTCTTCATATATAGAATACTCAAGGATTTGAAGGACATTTATGTAAAGCCAATGGGGACATTGGAAAAGAAAAAAAAACATATAAAAATTGACATCCAAAGCCTATTTTCTTTTTCATCACAGCCTGAAGAAAGCAGGCATCATTTCCCTGATAGTGTTAGTTTATTTCATATGGCTAACTACAATCTTGCTTCACATTATATTTTCAGAAGTAAAAATGTTTACAAACATTGGTTAGCATGTAATTTCATTTTATGTCAGAATTTCATTTTCATTTCTGTCATTTTTGAAGCCAGTGTTAAAGATATCTATACAAAGTTGTTTTCCTCTTCACTGAAATGTGTATTCTTTCATTTAAGTGGAGATAATTGAATATTCACTGTGTATAATCCATGTCATCAAACATTGCTCTGAATTGAACCCTAAGAAATACATATGGTGGTCAGAACAGTCACGTTCTCAATGGAGATGTGCTTTCTATTGCTGTAGCAAATGACCAAAACAGTCAAGTCCAAAAACAAAGGAATTGTCTTAGAGTGTGGCTTCAAATACTCTGTTCCATGACCATTTTCCTCCATTTTTAGGTGTATGGTCTAAGAAAGTACAACTACATGGCAGCAAACATATTGACCTCATATCTTGGTATTAAAGAAAGATAAGAAGTGCTCAGAGCCTTGTATTCCCTCTGAAGATAAGCCACGTTGACCTGAAGCCTTCCTATTTAGCCTTACCTTTTAATAGTCCTACAACCTACTACTGGTTCTACAAATTAGGGAACAAGCCTTCATGTTACCTGCCAGCGAGCAGATATACTCAAATTGAAGCCAAATGATAAATTGTATCCACAATTAAGTTGTACTAAGAATTGCATGAAAAATTTCAGAGGACTTTCTGAAAGTGCCTGAAGATTTTGGAGGAAACATTTCCGCATAATATGCTCAGAGACCTTTATTATATTTCTAAAGAGTGAGCTGGATTTGAGTCTCCATTCTGCCCACCCACACACTCTTTACTTAATCTCTTTACTTAAACTAAATGTATTTAGCTTGAAATATTTTCCAAGCACTGTGCTAAAAGAACATCATCATCAGAAAGTCAGAGCATTTGCCTTTACTAAGTTAAGAAAGATACAAGAGCAAACAATCACAATTGTGTAATAGGAATGTGCACAATTCCCATACTATTACTATGGTGTCATTCAAAACAAAAACTCAGTTTAAATATTTTCTTCTAAATACCAGTTTTAAAAATTATTCCTGAAGTTGAGAAATTACTACACATCTCTAAGTATACTGAACTAAAGTGTGAGAACAGAAATCACAACTATTAATGAGAATCTGAAGTTTTTAATGTACAATTTTTCTTAATAATTTCTGAGTCAGCGTACAAAGAACTTGATATTTCTCTGTAAAGAAAGAAGCATGTACAAAAGAACAACAATAATATTTTAGTTGAATGTTCAAAGAGTTGATTGACTATTTGAGCTTTTTAAAGAAATTATCTACAAAATCAAAATGTAATGACGCACGGCCAAATATTTGTTTTCTACTGTAAAATGTTAAATGTGCTGAAATAACAGAAGTGGGATTTACACATCCCTTGTGAACCTTTCTAAATAAGTTGTATACACTTGCTACAATTTCCAAAGCAATACAGATAATAATGTCAGCAATTCCAAAATTGTACGATTAGTACCTTCTAGATCTTAAGATGATAAGAAAAACTCAGTGTTCAAATAATGTCAATGCATTCCACTAATGAAATAGCATTATTATCGATCATTGTTAATCATATTTTATTAACTAGAACAACACAAACCAGAAAACTCTCCACTGATATACTAATTTCCTGAATCCAAGGTACTGCTAGATAACATTTCTCCTTTACTACTCATAAGCAACCTATTGTTCCAGGAATAATAACTTTTCCTGCATTCTTTCTGGCCAGACAAAAATTGTCTCTCATAGTAACTAAAGCTGGCAATGTTGTCAAACTTCTTAATTCCTACCATGTAGCAAAAGAAGACACTGGATATTTATGTCACAAATGATGAGAAAATCAAGCTGCTACTCACTTAAGAGTCTCATCCTTCCTGGGTAGCTTTCACAGTGCTGGAAGGTGCTATGCATATTGACAGAGGAAAAAGACTTTATCTTCAATCCCACCTAGATGTGGAGCCTAAAAGTACAACAGTGACCAGACTGAGCATACGTACCCACAGATACAATAATGGCACAAATGTTTTGAAAGAAACCAACCACTTTCTCATTGGTTCTAAGGCCTTCTCCAGGGAACTCACACTTGAAACTGTTAAAGGGTAAATAACCTGTGACTAAGTAGTTTATAAGCCCTAAGGTCAGAATATAGCATTATTATTTTGCTTATGGCCAAAGTATTGAAATGATTCTTTATAACTTATTCATATGCTCATAGATTAGAAGATCTCTTAACCCTCATCAGAGAAATTTCTTCTTGCAATAGACAGAAATTAATATAGAGGTCCCTTATCAATCAATATAAAAAGAATCAGAGACTATAGAGAGCTCAGTTTTAAATATATCACACTGATCAAAGATCCCAAAGATCAAAGATCCTCTAGGAAGAGGAGGCAGAAATACATGAAGAGACAGGCATTGTCAATTTCATTTAAAAAGCAGCATATTTCAGACTCAACAGAACTATTGCACCCATTTTGCTTCTAAACACGTAGTAAACACACAAAAATAGATATTGCAAGGAGAATAAATATGTTCAAAATACATTATATGAAATTCTTAAATAATTGATAGTTATATTGCTTTTTAAATTAGGTTCCATATTTATGGACAGAGGAATAAATGTGTCATAAAAAGCATTGTCCAAATTTACATTCCCACCAGCAATGGAGGAGGGTTCCCCTTTCTCTATATCCATGCCAGCATGTGCTGTCACTTGAGTTTTTGATTGTAGCCATACTGACTGGTGTAAGATGGAACCTCAGAGTTGTTTGATTTCCATTTCCATGATGAGTAAGTACATTGGAAATTTCTTTAAGATCTTCTTGTCATTCAAATTCCTTCCCTGAGAATTCTGTTTAGCTCCATACTCCATTTTAAAACTTGATTATTTGGTTTGTTTGTGGTTATGTTCTTGAGTTCTTTATATGTACTATACTCTTGTTGGATGTAGGGTTTTTCCAATCTGTAGACTACTGTTTTGTTCTCCTGACAGTGTCCTTTGCCTTACAGAAGCGTTTTAGTTTCAAGAGGTCCCATTTATTAATTGTAATCTTTGAGCCTGAGCTGTTAGTGTTGTGTTCAGGAAGTTATCTCCTGTATCAAAGATTTCAAGGCTGATCCCCACTTTGTCTTCTAATACATTTAGTGTACCTGGTTTTAGGTTGAAGTGTTTGATCCCCCTGGACTTGAGTTTTGTGCAGGATAATAAATATGGATCTGTTTGCATTTTTCTACATGTAGACATCCAGTTAGACCTGCACCATTTGTTGAAGATTCTTTTTCACTTCTTTGTCAAAAATCAAGTGTTCATACACATGTAGGTTTATTCCTGGGTCAAGATGTGCAGGCATAAATTTCGAGCAGAGACTAAGTACAACCAATGCCTGGCCCAACCAGAGACGCATCATGTGGGAGAGAGCCATCCCCTGACACTATTAACAAAATTCTGCTATGCTTGCAAATGGAAGCCTAGCATAGCTGTCTTCTGAGAGATTTCTATCAAGAATAGATAGAAACGATGCTGAGACTCACAACCAAACTTTGGGCAAAGTATATGCAGTTATGTGAAAAAGTGGGTGGAAGGAGAGAATAATCTTTAAGGAAAAGAAGCTCTACAAGAAGAACAACAGAGCCAACTAACCAAGGCAGAGAGGGATTTGCAGAGCACCAATGAAGGAAAGTGTATGAACTGGACCTCAGTCTCCTACACAGATGTAGCTGATAGGCAACTCCAGCGTCAGGTCAGATCCCTAGTAAGAGTAGCAGGGGCTGGCTTTGACACAGACTCTTTTTTGTATGCTTTTTTTCTGCTTTTTGATCACTTCCTTCTGGTGTGGTTGCCTAGTTAAGTGAAAGCGGAAAAGGATGCTCTCAGTCCTACTGAGATGTTTTGTGCTGTAGTGGATTGGTGGGGTAGGGGTCCCCTTTTCTGAGGAGAAGGGGAGAATGGGGAAAGAAGGAATGAGGTTTGGACAGGAAAGAGAGGAGGGAGGGGCTAAGATTATTTTTTTAATGAATAAATAAATAAATTTAAAAGAAAAGAAAAGCATTTCTGAGACTGATACTCCAAACAAGGACCATGCAGGGATATAGCCCAGAACCCTGCACAAATATAACCCATGATAGCTCAGTCTCCAAGGGTCCCCTAGTAAGGGGAACAGGGGCTGTCTCTGACATGAACTCAGTGGTTGGCTCTTTGATTACCTCCTCCTGAGGTGGGGAGCAGCCTTACCAGGCCACAGAGGAAGACAATGCAGCCAATCCTGATGAGAACTGATAGGCTAGGGTCAGAAGGAAGGGAAAAAGGACCTATCAGTGGACTTGGGGAGAAGGGCATGGGAGGAGATGAGGAAGAGATGGTGAGATTGGGAGGGGAGGAGGGAAAGTGCTACAGCTGGGATACAAAGTGAATAAACAGTAATTAATAAAAAATAAGTAAATTCATTCTATGAAAAGAAAAGCAGTGTCACCACTGTAAAATTAATTACTAGAGCTGTGGAGGTGTATCATCTATCTATTCCTGAGAAACAAATTATCTCAGAGCTTAAAACTTGATAGTTAGGCACAGTGTTACATACCTCCTCTCCAAGAAATCAAGCTTCTGAGACAGGAAGATTGCTCTAAGTTCAAATAATAAAAGGCAAGCAAAGACTAAATAATAAAATGATATCTTGATATAACGTCCTTGGGGAAAAAATAAAGTTTCTAGAGGCAGCCAATATTGAGTCTTATTTTCTGTTGATTATATTTTTTTAAAAACACATGGGATAGTTTGTCTCTGTTTCATATATTGGGACTGGAGCAAAAGGCTGAACAGTCAAGACTTGGAAGTACTTGCAAGTTCACTCACATATCATGTGATGGATGCTGATGATTAGCTGGGTAAAGAAATGGGACTTTCAGAGAGGATGTTCATATTGCCTTGTCAATGTTTTGAATTTGACCTCAGAAGCTACTCACCAACAGTTTCTTACATCCTGCTGAAGCAAGAAGCTATCCTGGTACACTCAGGTACAAGGACAGAGAAAATAGATCACACGTCTCACCGAGGATCTGTCAATATCACATTTCACGTAAGGCAAAGGGAAATTGGATGTGTTCTGTCCGTGTAATGCCAACTTGGGAAGTACAATCTTCCACGGGAAATACTAGCAGAAGCCAGGTATTATGCCAGTGACATTCTGATTTGAAACTGAAATTATTTTCCTAATCAGTTTGCCAATTATATCAGCTGTTACATGAGGTTTTGCAACACCATTATCTTTTGCTCCAAACCTGTCATCTCAAATGAAAATTATATATATATAATATATATTGTATATTATATTATACTATATATATATATTGCTTTTAAATGCTATGACATGATTTAAAATCAGTCTCCATTTATGACAATTTCCACGAAAAGTGCATATCTATGGCTTTCAATGATGCTTAGTAACAAAATATATGAACATAGTCTAAACATGTACTTCAATAAAGTCCTAATGGGTGCTGGCCCACTGGCTCTTTTGTTTCAGTTATCTGCCTCATGTCTTAACCCCCCAAATTCTTGTTTAGTTCAGGATGCAGGCTTAAAGTGTTTTGCATCTGTGATTTTATCAGGGAATCTCATATTTCAGAGTAATGAATTCCAGAAGAATCTAGAACATTAGCCAACATATAATGAACTGAAAATCTACAAAATTGCTGCTTTAAAGTGTTGATAGTATACGTATTATTTCTTATTGAAAAGTAATTTGGTCAATATGAGTCTTATAAACTATCCCTCTCATTAAATGAGCCATACTTTAGATTAGTTAAAAAATGAACAGGAAACACATCTATCACAGGGATGATGAAAAAATTTGCCTTCATTCTGCATAATTAGTAATCACAGGAAAATAAACATCAGTATAGTGTTTGGTAAATACTTAGCAGTTCCATGTACTGATGAAATTACATTAATGCTCTTATAGCTTCCTAGTAGAAAGATAATTATATATCTCAATAATATTTGTTTTAGTATTGGATCTCTTTGAAAATGACTTAACATAGATGACAATGAGACTCTAGGAAATTGCATTACTCAACATTTTGTCTCTAAAGATTAATATTCACAAAAGTTTAAATAAATAAAAACACTTTATCACTGCCAGTTTAAACCAAAACAGATACACTATTAGGAATTTAACTTCAATAGACATCTATTAGGTGTCCTCAATATTTAATTGTAATATCTAGCCTTACGACTTAATACTCAGGTAAAATAATCTACAGATATCAAAAACATCCACTGATATGATTTTAAAGGTTAACTTTCTTAAGTATTAAATTTATTTTTTTCCACATGTATTTTTTTTAAATTTATTTATTTTTATCTCAATCACAGGTTAGGTACTTTGAATCCCAGGCGTAGCCACCTCCTTCATTCCCTCCTACCTTCCCACTCCCTCCCTCATCTCCCTCCTCCCCGCCCCCTCCAAGTCCACCAACAGGGGAGGACCTCCTTCCCTTCCATCCAACCCAAGCTTATCCTGTCTCCTCAGAGCTGGCTGCAATGTCCTCCCCTGGGATCTAGCCAGTCTGTCACTCCATGGCTTGTATGGGAGAGGGTCAAAGAGTCAGCCATCAAGATCATGACTGAAACAGTCCCTGTTTCCCTCACTAGGGTCTTCAGTCCAACACCGAGCTAGCATGGGCCCCATCTGTGCGGGGGTTCCAGGCCACATCCACACATGGTCCTTGATTGTAGAAACCATCTCATACAAGACCCCTGTGCCCTGCTCAGTTTGGTCTTTGTGGAGCTCTTGTTCTCCCCAAGTCTCAACAACCTCCCCCAGATCTATCATTACTTCTCGCCCTCTGTCAGAGGCTTGATAGCCAGTCTTACTCTCTGCTCTGATACATCACTACATTGACCCCCCCTCCCAAGAGGTCCTCTTTGGCATGCTCCTGTTCTATTGCTGGTTTTCTCCTCCACTCAATGTGCATCCCATTTGTTCATTCAAACAAGCATTGATCATACCAACCTGGGTCCTCCTTCTTGTATATCCTCTCTAGGTGTGTAGATTTCATTTTGAACTTCCTATCCTATAGGTCTATATAAGTGAGTACATACCATATGTTTCTTTCTGATTTTGGTATACCTCACTCAGTATGATTGTTTCCAGGTCCCACCATTTGCCTGCGAATTTCATGATTTCCTCATTTTTAATTGCTGAATAGTATTCCATTGTGTAAAAGTACCACAATTTCTGTATCCATTCCTCAACTGAGGGACATCTGGGTTGTTTCCAGGTTCTGGCTATTACAAATAAAGCAGCCACGAACATGGTTGAGCAAATGTCCTTGTTGTGTACTTG
>JAQQSO010003465.1:0-13528 GCA_028658305.1 Pachyuromys duprasi
ATTACAAATAAAGCAGCCACGAACATGGTTGAGTAAATGTCCTTGTTGTGTACTTGAACGTCTTTTGGATATATGCCTAAGAGTGGTATAGCTGGGTCTTGAGGAATCACTATTCCTAATTGTCTAAGAAAGCGCCAAATTGATTTCCAGAGTGGTTGTACAAGTTTGCATTCCCATAGATCTGGATTTTATGACTCTAAGAAATTTAATTTTCCTGTACATTATAGACAAGATATAGATCTTTCTATACTGAGATAGCAGCCTGCTGGGAGGCAGTACCTAATAGAGGCTGGATTCATAATTAGTAGTTTGGCTTAAACAGATTGGTGGTCACCAACCACTCATTAAAGGAGACACTAGTCCAGAAGGTTCTTATTGATGGAAGTCAGAGGCTGCTAATTTTTAAATCTCTTGAGTGAAACTAATATTCTCTATATAGCATGTGTTAAATTTTATGAAATTTGTATAATATGTTATAAATGCATATATTATATTCATATGGCCTTACATGTTATGAATAAGTAATATATAATATAGTTATACTTTATTACAACTATTTTTATCTGCAAATGTCTCTTCTATTTTTGCACAGAAAACGGACTGTTATAGGTCTTCAAGATTTTTGAGGAACTAGCTTTATTTTTTAACATTATGGCACTAGAGGATTTGACTCAACTGAATAGGATGTAAATACTAAAATTTAAATTCAAAGTTATTATAGAAGAAATAGACACTAGACTTGAGGTATTCAACATACATTATTCATTATTAGAATATCGTATAATCTAGAAAGTTGTAGGAAAATTACTAAGCAGAAGAGGGTTTTTTTCTTAATTTTCTTTATAAATCCTTCTCCATGTATGTGTTAACTTTTACTATCTTCACTTTTATTTTAATACATCACTTTTATAACTTAATGGAGAAACCAATAATACAGAGAGAAATTCTGATTGATAGTTCTTATGACATCAGTACCCTAATATGTTATTGGGTGCTGAAATAAATAGCTTAGCAACTAAAGTATTAAGTAATATTATTAATAATTTTTGCCTCAGGAGGAATTATTCATCTTATAAGAAAAATCATTATATTATTATTATTACATGCTAAATAGACAATGTGCTTGAAGTTGCTTTATGTTTCTTATGGCAATGAAATGAGTGTTATAGTAAAGAGAACATTCAATATCATCTATGAAGACCCAAGGACACCAACACAATTGCATTATTCCTAAGTGAAATACAAAGGAAACGTGAAAAATCCCTCCATACTGTGAGTCTAACTATCATCATGACCCAATATCATAAACTTCAGTTTGGGCCTTTGACAGTACTTAATTGAAAATATGCCTCTTCTTTTGTTGGATTACCTAGAGCTTTTTATATCTGTTATAGGCCAACCCTGTGATAAAGGGCAGGGAGGTTGCAAGGCCAACTATGTGCCCTTTCTGGAAGCAAGCCTTGGGCCGTGCCCTAGAAATCTGAAAGATGAGTGTGGAATACACACTTAACCTCTGGGCATTTCAACTTTCCTATCATCTGTAAGATGAGAATAACATTTGCCATCCATCACACAAAGGGGTTGAAAGGGAATCAGAAAGGCCACAGAAGACACTTTGAACTTCTCATAAGTAAGCTTTTATAGAAGTACAAAGCATCACATCAAAAGGTCCGTTCATACCTCTCTGAGACATCAGTGAGCTTCCTGGATAGGATAATGTGTAGATATGATATTGAGTGGTCCTTTCATTAAAATAATTGCTATAGCAATATCCTTTCTTTATACCCTGGACATAATCCACATGTAGCTTTGACAAATCCTGACACCCCACCTCAGATCACCGTGAGGGGTCTCAGAGTCTTGTATTTTTTGGCGCATTCAACTTCATTATTCAGCCAAATGGTGTAAAATGTGTAAACCCCCCTCCTCCATCTCACTCTTGGGGGATATTGGGAAAAGGAAAATAGAATATGTCTTAGTAGTTTATTTATTACTCCGGGTACTGTGTCTGCACTTGACACAAGACAGCACTAATTCACTTATGCCACTTAGCTTTGTTCTGTCTGGAAACATTGTTCTTTATCCAGTTATCGGGCCTGCATTATTGAAAAGCATCAGACCTTGGGCAAGGATGTTCCATTAGACTTATGAAGGGATTTTGTATAGTGAAGAGTGTTGAAATTACACAGGAGTTTTAATCTTTTACTAATATTCTAAACAGAGTCTCTCTGCTGTCCATCTACTAAAATCTACTCATTTTACTCTAGCTGGATGAGGCCAGAATCTCTGGCACATGCCACTTATTAGAGATGTTTAACGAGATGATATAAACACATGCTTACTCAAGCTGGTTAGCAAGGATCAAATAAGTATCTGCCCAGGACAAATCAGTCAACAAATTATGGTACGTGAAATATCTAGAACTGGTAAAGGATCAGATATAGATTGTAAATTGTGGTTACCAAGAGAGGGTAGAGAAGAGAAACAGGGAGCAAATGTCCTATAAATCTGTTTTTATTTTCAGATGATGGACACATAGAAATGAATAGAGTGGTGAATGCACTATGTACATATGGGTATATACGTATATGTACATACAGTTACATATAGATATATAATTACATGTATATACATACATAGAGTAAATAGTTCTGAGTTATTTACCAAGTAGGCTGTATCATGATTCTTTCTCTAGAAGATGAAATGTATCTCTTCCATCATTATAGCCACAACTTTACAGCACTGGTCCTACACTAAGCTACTCTATGGATAACAGATAAATTTTCAAAGCTCTTTTCAGTATGAATTGAGACTCCTCCAAAAAGAGCCCTAGCCTTCTTTTTATTTATTTTTTCTATTTACTCCCTTTGTATCCCTACTGTAGCCCTCTTCCTCATCTCCTCCTGATTCCACCCTTCCTCCCTCTTTCCCCTATAGGCTCCTCCCCTAGGGGAGGTCCTACTTCCTTACTATCTGATGCTAGTCTATCAGGTCTCATCAGGACTGTCTGGATCCTTTTTCTCTATGGCCTAGTAAGGCCATGTCACCAGGGGAAGGTGATCAAAGAGCAGGCAACCAAATTCATGGTAGATACTGCCCCTGCACCCCTTACTAGGTAATCCCCATGGAGACTGAGCTGCCTATGGGCTACATATGAGCAGAGGGTCTAGGCCATCTCCGTGCATGATCCTTGGTTAATTCATCAGTCTCTGCAACCCTTCTCCATTGCTGGTGTGAATGTAAACTTGTACAACCACTTTGGAAATCAATCTGACACTTTCTCAGAAAATTAGAAATGGTGCTACCCAGCTCTATTTGTAATAGCCAGCAGCTAGAAACAAACTAAATATCCCTCAACAGAGGAACAGATACAGAAATTGCAGTATATTTACACAATGGAATAATACTCAGTATTTAAAAACAAGGAAATCATGAAACTTGCAGGCAAATGGTGGGAACTAGAAAAGATCATCCTGAGTGAGCTATTCCAGAAGAAGAAAGACACACCTGATGTATATTCACTCATAAGCGGATATTAGCCATATAATATAGGACAAACATACTAAAATCTATACTCCTAAAGAAGCTAAACAACAAGGAAGACTCCAGGCTAGATGCTCAAGATGGACAAATGCAATAGAGATCATAAGCAGAAGACAGCTAACAAGACAGGAGCCTACCACAGGTGGCCTCTGAAAGACTGCTGATCGAAGTATCAAAGCAGAGGCTAAGATTCATAGCCAAACTTTGGGCAGAGTGCAGGGAATCTTATGAAAGAAGGGGGAGACAGAAAGACCTGGAGGAGATAGGAGCTCCACAAGGAGACAAACAGAGCCATAAAAACTGAGTCCTGGGGGCCATGAAGAGAGTGATACACCAACCAAGGGCAATGCATGGAGAGAACCTAAAACCCTGGCTCAGATGTAGCCCATATACTCAGTTTCCAAGTGGGGTCCCTAGTAAGGGGAGCAGGGACTGTCTCTGAACTCAGTGGCAGGCTCTCTGATCACCTTCCCCTGGGGGTTGCATCCTTGCCAGGCCACAGAGGAAGACAATGCAACCAGTCCTAATGAGACCTGATAGGCTAGGGTCAAATAGAAGGGGAGGACGACCTCATCTGTCAGTGGACTAGTTGAGGGGTATAGAAGGAGAAGAGGGATAAAAGGTGAGATTGGGAGGAGACAAGGGAAGAGGCCACAGTCGGGGTACAAATTGAATAAATTGTAATAAATGATAATAATAATAATAACAATAATAAGGAAAAAAAACTAAGGATAAAAGTAGTGCTACCTCAAGATCCAGCTACACCACTCCTGGACTTATAACCTAAAGATGCCCCACCATTCAACAAGGACATTTGCTCAACTATGTTCACAGCAGCTTTATTCATAATAGACAGAGTCTGGGAAAAACCTGGATGTCCCTTATCCGAAGAGTGGATAAAGAAATTGTGGTACATTTACACAATGGAATATACTAGCAGTTAAAAACAAAGAAATCATTAAATTTACAGACAAATTGATGGAACTAGAAAAGATCACTCTGAGTGAGGTAACCCAGGAGCAGAAAATTTAACATGTGTATACACTCAGTTATAAGTGGATATTGGCCATATAATATAGAATAATCATACTAAGATCTATACTCCCAAATAAGTTAAACAAGGAGTACCCTAGGGAAGATGTTTAGTACTCATTCAGAAGGGCAAACAGGATAGACATTAGAAGTGGGAGAAAACAGAGAACAGGACAGGAGCCTTCCACAGAGGCCTTTAAAAGACTCTACCCAGCAGGGTATCAAGCACATGCTGAGACTCATAGCTAAACTTTGGGCAGAGTGCAGGGAGGAGATAAAAAGATCTGGAGAGGACAGGAACTCCACAAGGAGACCAACAAAGCCATGGGCTTCTTATAGACACATATCCTCATGTCTGTCATTGAACTACATGCCTCCATTCTCTGAGGAGTAATCATGCATGATCATTCATGCAAAACCTTTTCCCAAAGATTCTCATATATTAGCCATTTTTCATTTTATTTTTAATTGATGAGTAAAATATAAACTAAGTCTTAAAACTAAAAGCCTGATTTGAATCTCTTCCTTGTACTTGTTATTTTTAATTTCTGCAATATTTGTGTAATATTTGTGCATATTACCTCTTTTCATTGTTTCAAATCATGGAAATCAATATTCTCAGAAGTACTACATGAAGCCTAGGAATAGAAAATAAGTTCCTATATTTCTCCCACATACTCATAGTGGGAGAAAGACAAATAACTACTATAGGTTTTCACTCATAAGCTCTTAGAGCCTTTTCTCCGACACTTGTCTTTTCCTTGTGAGTCTCCACAGAATCACTGTCACTTCGATTTTGTCTCTCAACAGAATCCCTGACATCCCACACTTCTAAACAGGGAATGTCAGTCACTGCTGGATTCCTCAACAAAGAGTCACTCTATCAGCTTTTATGAGAGTTTTTAGGCATATTTTACTTCATGTATGTGACTGAGTTCTGGGCCTCATTTCCACCTTGAGCCCAAAATAGTTTTAACAAGAGCCTCAGCCTCCACCTAATCTCCTGTGCCACACCATTACACTTGCCCACCTTTTCCAAGATGGTAAAGAGGATCAGGAGGCCCTGTCCCTGCTCATCCCACTTCTCTGCTCAATCCCTCAAAGCAAGCTTGATATTCTTCACCAATTCCATCAGTGCCTTTGTTCACATTTCCCATTCCCCAGTAATATGTGAAACCCCAAAAGTATTTATTTTGCTTTTCCAAATAAACTCCCTTATTTTTTATGACTACTTCTGTACTTTTCCCCCTTTACCCTTGGCAATACTCTCTTCAAAGTTATCAAAATCCATCCTCAGGCAAAATCCATTTGCTGATGTTCTAGCTCAGCACCTGCCTTGTCAGATAGTTAACTCTGCAGAACCCCCTCCCTCCTTCAGTCTGAGGGATCTTCAGCCTTTCCTTTCCCCTTCCTTTTTCTTTTTCTCTTTTTAAAATTTTTCTCTTGTTCTTTGACTTTGCTTTACTAAATCCCTTAACATTTTAGAACATGATAATCTTTACATCTACAACAGAAAAATAAGAGCTAGGGAATAGGTCAAAGGAAGACCCACTGCTTAGGGGGCATAAGGCCTTAAGTTGGAAACCTAGAAACAGGAGAGTGGTACATTGTTATACAGATTCAAAAAGCGTGAGGTCCACTTGCAGGATTTATTCACTCAACAGTCATGTCTTGACCATCAATCTACCTCATGCCCAGTGCTAGATACATGAAAGGTGATGACACAGTCTACTGTTTTCAAACTGCAAACAGTATAAAGATGGGTTGACATCTTTCTCCGTGTATAATTTCATTTTACATAAACTGTGTACATACGATACTTCAGATTCTTACTACCTTACCATTATCTAGCCACTGAGGACACAACATTGAATGCAACTCAGTAGCACTGTCCTTAGACAGATTTCTCTTAAGTGATAGTAACTATATGGAATGTTAAACAACCCTAAAGAAGTAAATTATATTTTCAAGGGAAGAGGCCATAAAATACATGCAGGGCAGTGGCATGTGGTAGTGTCTCAGTATGAAGCTTGAACAACTAGGAAAGTTATTAGTAGTTATAGAAATTATTACATGAAATTCTCCTGAAGTTTGAATATAAATAGGTAAAAAAAAAAGACGAAGGCCATGGGAATTCTCACAAACTAAGTAATATAATTTGGAGAGTCCTTTCATTTAATGCTAATGAAGGAGCTTACACTCAAAACCAAAAGGAAAGGAGGGCCAGTGAGATACTCAGGTAAGAGAATATGGTACAATGCACTTTACGATTCTTCTGAAATTTGTACGTATAGTTGGTAGTGCATAGGGAAATGTGAACCAGGAGGATGAGGAATGAATTTTCTGCCGTTGTATAGGTAAGAAGTGATTTTCCATTTGGGTTTAGATTGGTAGCAGATTAGATGCTGTGAACTTGAACTATATTGATTACAAGTAACATTATAAATTGTCAGGATAGATGTTTACTTGCTATTCTTTTTGTCAGCCAACATTTAAAGGTTTTGAGTATCAGAACTTGGCTTCAATCATGTCTCAAACCTCAGTATGTATAACAGAGACCAACAAAGAGTAATACCAAATAAATAGACATTTAACACAAATCAATCACTTGAGTACAGTTAGTGAGATAAACACCCATGCTTTGGGTTGCTTGTTTTGGTTGAGTGCCTTCAGCTGAGGTTAAAGTTGTAAAGGAGGCAGACCTCCATGGTGGAGATTTTCCCTTCACACTACCTCTCTGAAAGTAGATGTATTTTATACATTCAAACTGTTTTCTGTTCATTCAAAACCTCTGATTTTATTAGATCTGACAGTAAAAAAAAGCTAGATCTAATTTATTCAAGTGTGCTTCTTTCATAAGCTTTGTTGGATCAGTTTAATGGATATTAGGGTCACTGTCTTGGCCCCCACCCCACACATATTCGATCAGAATTTCTATGGTGGTGGGTATGCGTTGTGTTGTTTACATGCATACATCGGAGTTTCAGATACACCGGTGTAAATACTGTAAGATACAGTCAAGATAAAAAGTTAAAACATTCATGATAGTTTAAGGCAGCTTTTTATGCCTTTTATTAAAATTTCACGTCATTTGGAAATGTCTTACCTTGTTTAATGAGTTTGTTCACTGAATCAATCTTTTCCCCTTCACTGAAATTGTATTACAGTGGTAGCAATAGAACATTGCAGAAGTAATTTTAGTTTTTCAAAATTCTTATCCCTCAATTAACATTATTATGAGAGCAGATATAAGAAAATAGAGTTGGGATTTCTTGTCCTGTGTCCCCTATGACTTACTATTGCTAGTTAGAATTTCTCTGCTTTGTTTTTCTCAGTTACAGACATTATATATAATTCAGCCTGGCCTTCAACTCACAATCATTCTGTCTCAGATTCAAATTAGAATTAGAAGTATGCACTGTCACACCCACCACCTAGTAACATACCCAAGCAAAGTTCCACCACAAGATTTATTAATAGCCATGTATGTGCTCAGTGTGAGCAGGTCAGAGGCAAATAGTTTTGTGTTAGGTATAAAAGGGGGGGGGGAATGGTAAATTTAAAGTTTGGGTCATAATATTCTGATATTTTTGGTATAATGAGCATATAGAGTTATTTTGCTGTGTGTGTAGAAGCTAGAGTAATCATGATCCTTTTTTTGATAATTGGAGACCAACTCATCAGTTCTTCATTGACTTTGGGCTTATAAAATGGGAGTTATTGTTGTGGAGAAAATACATTATAGCCTGAAGTCTTTCATGATCTGTTTCATATTTTTCAAAGTTCTTATCTGCTTAGTAAAGTTTTTCTTTTCTTCTTTTATCTTTCTTTCTTTTTGTTCAAGGGCAATTTTATTAGTGTTTAAGAAAAAAAAAACGGTACAAGGTAGGAGAAGATGCAGCTGCCAGGAGGAGATGGAGAAAAATCAGTCTTCTAAGTTGGAAATAGACTAGAAATACGTGGCTTATGTATAGATAATTAAAAGCCACTCCCAAGATTAGAAATGGGCTAGGGAGCTGAGGGAAAAGCCCCCAAAGCTAATAGCTCTGTAACTCTTGCTGACTTGTTATCAATTCCCTGAACATTTCAAAGTACTTCAGTGCCCCTGTATCCTGACCTCTGATTGGAATTCTCAGAGCAAAGCAAAAAGTACTAGTCAGGCTGAGATTGCTTCTTGCCAATGTTATCTGTCTCTCTTTGCTTTGAAAAGTAACGCATTTCCCCTATGCAGAGTGGAGTGCTCTTGGTAATGAAACATTTCTGCATATGCACAGATGCATAGAATTTTCAATCAGCTTCCAAAGTCTCATTTCTCTCAGCTTAGAAATCCTTAGACAGATATATATGCTTTCTGTTTTTATTCCTATGGATATTAAAAACCTGAAAGCATGATGATGATGATGACTAAAATAACGAATATTTTTGAATACATACTATTTCAGGTCTTAGGTTATTTAAATGATTAGTGATGTTTTGCAACTCTATGAGGTAGGTACAACTGTTTCCCAGATTTTGGACATGATATCTAGCAATTTTCATAATTTAAATTTATATTCTCCAAATATCTTCATATATTTAAACTTCCCATTAAAATGAAGTTTGAATCCAGGGATATCAAGTTCTCAAACTTGTAGCATGAAACACTTTGAATTCCTAAGAAGATAAAAGCTGGAAGGTGGGAGAAATGCTATGTAATTCTGTGTTCTGAACATGACATGGCTTTTGCACTCCTGAACTCACAGTAGCTATGTTTGTCTGCACGGGCCTGAACAGGAAGAGGCTAGTCAAAAATCCCAGCATGCATGGTGGTGGAGCTCATTAGGCTCCATCAGTAGCCTTGGACAGATGATTGCTTGGAGAGGGGTAGTTGTTCTTTTGGGGTGTGACCACTTGTGGATTACCTGTGCTCTAGTGGATAATCCCACTCAATGCATATACAATTGAACCCAATGGAATGTATTCATATATATGTACATATTCAGAGGACATTAGGTATGTTGGGAGGATATATTGGGAGGTCAGTCGTGGGAGAAATGGAGAAAGGAACTTTGTCACTCTTGTTTATGTAAATGCTTTGTAGCCTGTCACTGAAAGACTGTCATCAGAGTTAATGACTCAGACTGTGAAAAGATCAGCTTAATGGAAATGTTCAAGTGCAGAATATCAGCAACTGCTTTAAAGACTCCTGAGAAAGAGGTGCCAGTTCCTACATTTTTCAAGTCCCCAATCTCCAATCTCATGCTATTATTTCACTTTTAGTCTTTTTCATTATCACCATTTCTTTCATCCCCAAGTTATTTTCTGCTTTCTCTTACAGATGTAATAAGAGAAATCAAGTTATTTCCCAAAAGTTACATCCGTCTTCCACAGTAACACTATTTTGAGAATAATCAGTACAACAATGAAGTGAACATTCCCTTCTTAAAGTGCTTTACCGCTGAGTAGGAAACACTGTCATGTTCTGGGCAGTGGTAGAAGACTCAGGTGGATCTCTGAGTTCAAGGCCATGCTGGTCTACAGAGTTAGTTCCAGGGCTGTACATAGTAATCCCATCTTGAACCCCTTGTGCCCTCCCAAAGAAAAAGACAACCATGAGCTCTTGTCTTTCCTAAATTAGCCATGCTTCTCTTTGACTTACCTAGATTATTCTATTTTATCACCCTGGGCTTTAGTGGCCATTGTTCTTTTAGAAAAAAAAAATAGAACCCTGCTTTATTTTCTCATTCAATAAAATTCTATCTGAGGACTGACTACAGAATAAAATTCTTTAAGAAGAGCATGCTTGCATTCTACACAAATAAACAATATTTGGAAAGAGATTCAATAATTATTTTGTTTCAGACCTCATTATCATTTATCATTTTGAAGCTAAAGATCATTAAATCAAGATAAAGGGCTTTTTGTACCTGATGTTCAGGGAACATCATGGAATCAGGGGCAGAAAGAGTGTAAGAGCCAGAAGAAGAGAGAATTTGTTATGAGGTTGTGTTTTCTAAAATTTTCAAGGAAAGACTATGGATTCTAGTCAACACAGATGACTAAACAAAATCTGAATAAGATTGGAACTATTAAAAGGCTAACATGGAAGAGGGATGTTCCTAGAGTCCCAACCCTAAACAAAGAACTACAAGCAACTAAAGATTTCTGAGGCTTGGAGAAGCAGTTTTCTCCAGGGAAGAGCACACCGATTGATTATCTAACACCAAGTTATTAGTCCTGAAATCAAATGCACATGATGTTATATTAATTGATCAGGTTAAACATATATGTGTGTGTGTGTTTGTATGTGTAATATATAAATAAATATATACGTAAACAATTTAAGAATATAACTCATAATTTGAGAGAGAGCAAAGACGTAGATACACAGATGGAGTTTGAAGAACAAAAGGAAAATAATAAAAAACATATTTTCATTATGAAAAATAACTAAAATAAAAAGTCAACATAATAAATATTTAAGGATATCATTTATAATTAACCGAAAGAAGATATAAAAATCAGGAATTAAGGTCTGAGAACCATGGATTTCATTCAGTAGAAGTATAGCAAGTATATACCTTATGATCTATAGAAGGTTCTTTTAAATTGAGAGATCAGAAATTGTGGTACATTTACACAAAGGAATACTACTCAGCAATTAAAAACAAGGAAATAATGAAATTTGCAGGCAAGTGGCAGGAACTAGAAAAGATCATCCTGAGTGAGGTATCCCAAAAGCAGAAAGATACACATAGTATACACTCACTTATAAATGGATATTAGACATATAATATAAGATAATCATACTAAAATCTGTACACCTAAAGAAAGTAAGCAAGAAGGAGAACCCTGGGCAAGATGATCAATCCTCACTCAGAAAAACAAATGGGATGGACATCAGAAAAGGGAGAAAACAGGGAACAGGACAGGAGCCTACTATGGAGGGCCTCTGAAAGACTCTACTCAATATGGTAGCAAAGCAGATGCTGAGATTCATAGCCGAACTTTGGGCAGAGTGCAGGGAATCTTATGAAAAAATGGGGAGATAGAAAGACATGGAGGGGACTGGAGCTCCACAAGGAGAGCAGCAGAACCAAAAAATCTGGGCACAGGGATCTTTTCTGACTGATACTCCAACCAAGGAGCATTCATGGATAAAACCTAGAACCCCTATACAGATGTAGCCCATGGCAGCTGGTGTTTCCTAGTAAGGGGAACAGGGACTGTGTCAAACATGAACTCGGTGGCTGGCTGTTTGATTACCTCTCCCTGAGAGGAAAGCAGCCTTACCTGGCCTGAGGAGGAAGACAATGCAAGCACTCCTGATGAGACCTGATAGGATAGGGCCAAAGGGAAGGGGAGGAGGACCTCCTTATCAGTGAACTTGGAGAGGGGCATGGGAGGAGATGAAGGAGAGAGAGTGGTTTTGGAAGGGAATGAGAGAGGGCACTACAGCTGCAATACAAAATGAATAAACTGTAATAAAATTTTTTAAATTTAGAAAGAGGTCTTTTCTAACTGTTTTCATGAGAATACTTGAAATATTCTTGGGTCAAATGTATTGTGCATTATTACTACAATTACATTTACTAAAACTAAGATCAATATTGTTTGTTTGTGTGTGTGTGTGTGTGTGTGTGTGTGTGTGTGTTTATGTGAAAGCTGGGTGTAGTCTGGAAATCATGCATGACTGCTAATAAACTGAGTTTTTCATAGTACTGCATTCTTAAAGCACACTTAATTTAACACTGGTATTTTAGTTGCTTAATGTTTAAAGTTTAGTATTTCCAAATGGAATATATGACATGTGCTCTATGATGGAATTGAACTTGAGTTGCTCTTAGCTCCCATACCAATTTTTACTGCCCATGCTAGATGAAGATTACTTTCAAGGCTTCAGTATTTTGCTGAATCTAGAAAGAGTATTAGAATCTTTCCAGACCCAGTAAGCACTTCAAGCATTCAAATCCACTGAGCCCCTGAGTTGAATCTGTCCTTGAGCTGCATCATAGATTATTTCCCTCAGCAAAAGAGGAGAGTGGTTTAGGATGGTTCTGTGCCTTATGTAGAAAATCAGAAAATCAGTCAAGGTGCCACTGCTCTGGATACCTAAGCCAAGCACTTTATAATGAATGGTCATTTTAGGAAAGGCGTTATCTGTGACTGAGTTCTCAATGATCTTCTCTTACAAACAACTCCATCAACACATTCTGTGGGCGGAGCAGCATTCCACCCACATGGTCCTAGAATCTCAATTACAACTGAGGAATCTACTGTGTCTACTATGGTCTGATTCTATTTCTACTGAGAGTAAGTTCTATTTATACATAATAACTATGACATCAAATAATGAAACAAGCTTTGGTGAAAACTCTGAATAAACTTAGGTTTTACATCAATGCTCAGCATTAAAGAATGAAAGCCAATGACAAACGAAATAAATCTATTGCTATGAAAGAAGGAACGATTTTCATTGTCATAATGAATTCTTCACAGTAAGACTACCAACTCCACAATAAAAGGAAATAACAGTCATTGGTCACTATTATCTATCTACACCAATGGACTCAACTCTCCAATAAAAAGACACAGACTAAAAGAATGGTTGTGGAAACAGGATCCAGCATTCTGCTGCATCCAAGAAACACACCTATGCAACAAAGATAAAGAGTACCTCAGATAAAGGGCTGGAAAAATATTTTCCAAGCAAATGGACCCAGAAAACAAGCTGGGGTAGCATTCCTAGTATCTAATAAAATGAACTTTCAACCAAAGTTAAACAAGAAAGATGAGGAGGGGCACTTCCTTCTCATCAAAGGAAAATTCCAAAAGAAGGACATCACAATTTTGAACATCTATGCCCCAAATACAAGACCACCTACACTTATAAAAGAAACATTATTAAAGCTAAAATCACACATTGATCCCAACACCCTAATAGTTGGAGACCTCAACACTCCACTCTCACCAA
>JAQQSO010003466.1:0-13527 GCA_028658305.1 Pachyuromys duprasi
GACAGGAGCTCCAAAAGGAGAGCAACATAGCAGTAAAAACTGAGCTCTGGGGGCCCTGAAGAGAATGGTACTCCGTTCTTTTCATTCTTTGTGTTTGTTCCTTAAGTAGTTTCCCTTTCCTCCTTGTTCTCATGAGAGCTCTGCATGTACTATTTTGTCAAACCTTTCCTGATTCATCACTTTTTCTGCCACTCAATTAGATATCACTTTTACACATGGGTGCTTTCTTTCTACAAACTAATGTTATCTTCATTGTTTGGGGTTAAAGGCATATACCACCATGCCTGGACCTAAGCTTTTCTTTACCTGAAACTTGCTCTGTACCAGGCTAGCTTTGAACTGAGATCTGCTTGCCTCTATCTCCTGGATTAAAGGTAGTGTTCCAGCCAGTTCTCAAAGACCTAGAAGGTATTTGGATGTGCTCTCTTGCCAGAACAGCCATGTTCTGAATTAAAATTTCTCTACAATGTGCCCTGTGTTCTAGCCTGTTGAATTTGAATACAGATCTAACCATGATGGACAGAAAGCCACAAATATCCCTAAATACACAGGTATCTTTTTTTGGGAAGGGGAATCTCAAAAGGAGGAAAAGAAGGAAGGATGAAACAAACTTTCTTTTTAATTCTTGTTTTTATGTTTTTAAGGATTATAGACATGGTAAAATGCCTATGGTTTAAACAACAAATGAGAAAACATGAATGAAAGGAAAACATGTTTTCCTGATACATTATCAAAAATAAGTAAATAAGAAGATAGGCATTGTGAGCAGTAATTTCTAAACTTATGATATCATGGATAACTCAAAAGCCATTTGAAATCATGCAGAGATTTATACTTTATCATTTTATAAAAATAATAAATATTTAAGATGCTTTTTTCTGAAATCCAGTTTTTGTGGTCACAATGAAGAAAAAATAGAAAGAAAAGGAAGTCTGTTCTTCAGCGAGGTAATTTGAATAGTAATAGAAACTGAATGAACTTGCCCTTCTCCAGTTATACTTTACTACAGTACTTACTGATCACTCATTACTGCCCAGCTATGAAACGATGTTATATATAAGTAGTTATATGGAGTGCCTTATCAGCACATAGATGGCATGTGAGTATCATGAGTGTTGCATGATCTGGAAAGCACTGCTGTGTTGCATCAACTCCAAGATGACAGATTTTATTTTGCTTCCCCTCTTCCTCCTCTTTATCTTCTTCATTTTCATCATAGTGGTCGTCCACATCTCTTCTTCCTCCTCCTCTCTTCATTGCCCCTCCTCCTTCTTTTTTCATATTAGCAACTCTCACTCAAATGTAGCCCACAGTTTGATGGGCAGAATCAATCATTTGCATTATTAAGTATAATGATTGTTTTTCTTAAAATGGATAAAACTTTAGAGCATATGAAATATAGCATAATTTTTATAGTAAGCATACACTCATTTATAACTTTTGAAGGAACTAAAAAGCCTCCCAGATGAGTTATAGTCTTATCAGTTTGACTGCAGGTTTCCATTAAAACATTCTTCTTAGACGTATTTTGCGGGGAGTTCTATCAGCATGAAAAAGATAAGGTTTTCTACAGCAGAAATATAAAAAAAAAAAACGGGGAAGCACTTTAGAGGGGTGATACACAGAACATCTTTAACAGACTTTTCTGGATACAGTTGCAGAAGCTCTAAAAACTCCAGGAATAATATGCATATACATGGGGTAAATTATATATAATGAAGTTTTAGCAAGCGCTGGAGAGATGGCTCAGTTGTTAAGAGTGCTTAGTGTTCTCATTGCGAGATATCTGATGCTCCCTTCTTGTCTCCATGGGTATCCACACATACATGCACTAATGCAGGCACACACCCAAACACACACACAGACACACACAGAAACACACGTAAAAATAAAATGAATCTTGCAAACAAATTTACTTTTTAAATTTCAAGAGTCTACTTAACAAAATCAATAATAACCATAAGAAAAAAGCATCAGTTATTATTGACATTGACCAGTTATCTGTTTTGAAATGTCAAAAACATATTCATAAAAATTTTATATACATTGATTGTATATAATGCAACTATTATACTCAAAAATAAAAGTAAGTGTATGATCCTAATTAATTACTTTATTAGTGTTTAATTTCAAAACACTAAAATTTAGTTTTTCACAAACATACGTGATAGAATACATGCTCTTGAAAAATCACATGGTTTCTCATAAATGTGAAATAAAGTGGACAAGGAAAAAGGCTGTATATATTCGGTCAGTGAAGATATAACACATGTTAGAACAAAAGTCACTTCAAGCATTTCCTTTGACAGAATGTGCCATGAGTGGTCTAGATGTCACTTCAGAGAATACATGTGAACGTTATAATGTATAGACAAAGGGAAGAAAGAAGATAGATATTCCTTAATTCTAATTGACTACAGTTGTTAGTGTATAAGAAAGAGGGTTGCCTAATACAAAAGGCTACAATTTCTATGCTGAATGGATGTCTGTTTATTTTATTGCTAAGGCCTAATAACACTGAGGAACCTTTTATTAGATACTGTTCATAAATGAAACAATAGATTTCAAAGATTAATACAACCCAGCATACAAATATAACATATCAAGTTCAAAGCCACTTTATGTCAAATCAAACAAATGCAAAAAATCGAAGCCAAATAAATCTTAAAAGTCAAGATAAAAATTTGACGGTTGAAAATGGATGTTCTGGTGTATACCAATTATCCCAGCACTTGGGAGGATGAAACACGCAGATCACAGATGTAAGGGTTTCACAGCAAGTTCCCGTCTCACAAAGTAAAAAATGATGGGAGAATAATCAGTGCTGTTTTGGTGAAGGAAATTGCATCTCTCATTTCCCTGGAAGTTAGCTGAAAGCATGCATGGCATGTGGAAGTGGCATACGAAGTAAGATTAACGGGACCATGTGATATGATTCAGATCCTTTATCTACCTCATCCTATAAGAGGCTATGTGGGTTAGAGCTAGTAAGGGGAACAGGGACTATTTCTGTCATGAACTCAATAGCTGGCTCTTCCACCCTCCCCTTTCTCACCCCCCCCCCCAGGGAGGGGCAGCCTTGCTAGTCTCTAGAAGAGGACATTGCAGCCAGCCCTGAAGAGACCTGATTAAGCTAGGGTCAGATGGAAGGGGAGGATGACCTTCTCTATCAGTAGACTTGGAAAGGGGCAGAGAGGAGATGAGGGAAGGATGGGGAGAGTGGGGGGAGATGAGGGAGGGAGCTATGGCTGGAATACAAAGTACATAACTTGGGATTAATATAAAAATATATAAATTTTTTAAAATACTGCAAAAAAAAGAGGCTATGTGGAGCCTGGCAATAACTCCTACTTCAAAAAGTTAGCATACAACAAGCAGGGCTTCCTTGAAATCTCAGGTATTACTAATTCATAAAGAGGCCATTGAAGGAAATTAGCTTTATGTAGAAATGGGATAAAAAATGCTTTAATCCCAGCTTTCAGTGTGTGTGGCTGTTGAACATTACTGAAAGAAACTACTGTGCATTTAAAGTTTTAAAGGAACAAAATTGTAATGTGCAACAACCAACAACTGTGAATCTTAATATTTATCACACTTATCAGCATTCCTACGTACAGAGAATAGTTCTGTAAATGCAAAATAGCCTCTAATTTACAAATGTTAGACACTTTAAGGATATGAGATATTCTTTCATCTCTGTTGTTAAAAACAGATCTTAGGCCTTCAGTGTCAATCTTCATTTTTCTTTTCCTTCTTTTTATTTTGAGACAGAGTTTCATTAAGTTTCCTGGGCTGGCATTGAACTCAGGATCTTCCCACCTCAGCCTCTTGAATACTAGGATTATAAATCCGCAGCAGCAAGCCTGGTTTGAATGCACATACACTCTTAAGAGTATCATTGATTATAAAAATAAAAGAATTTTGTTAAAGCTGCTTGTTTTGGTGTCATTAGTCTACTGCCAGGGTTTGTTTTATATTTCTCAAATTACCTAAATGTAACTTGCTAGCACATAATTAAAACAGATAGTAGTAACAGTCGCTATTTTAAGCTAAATTAAAATAATATTCTGTGAAGATCAAATGAAAGATATTGAACAACTTCTATTAAATGACTGTGTAAATCACATTTTATTTGTTACGTTAGAACAAACTCAGCAAATGCCTTCTAATTCCTTCCTGTTTATCTTGAATAAAATGGAAGATTAAGTGTGAGGTGTCTCCCACTGAAAATTAAGCCAAGTCCATGAGAAACCAATTGCCCATAAACCATCAAACTTCAGAGGGTTGTTTTAATGCCTGCACACAGTGCCAAGCATGCCTGGAGTTTCTATTCACATACAATTTTAAAGTTTTATGAGCTTGCAGAGAACAAATCAAATGTGGCATTCTCAACTGGGAGTGCTCTTCACATACTTCTTTATTACACAACACAAGTTTTTCATTTTACAATTAACATATACTTCACCTGTTATATTAGTATGTTTTCTGATTATTGGTATCTTTGCAATCATTACCGTTTTTAACAACGTATGTTCTTATCAATTCAATTCTCTCCTGTCTCAAATATGCCAATGAACATGTTGACACATGTTCCTTGAAGCATTTAACTCATCAGACATATGTGATGGTTAGTATTATTAACTAGACAGACCTAGAATCACGCACGAGATAAGTCTGTGGGAGATCTTTCCTGATTGTATTAACTGAAGAGGAAAGCCTTACCTACTGTGTGTGGCAATGTTTCCTGCCTGGGATCCTTGACTTTACATATAAAGAAAGGGAGCTAAGAGCAGCAGTATTCACTGTTCTTTCTTCCTAATTTGCGATGTGGCCAGCTGCTTTAAGGTTCCTGTTGCCTTGATGCTTTCTCACTGTGATGCTTATGCCCCTGAACTATAAGCCAACCTTTTCTCTCTTAAATTGCTTTTGTTACAGTACTTCATAATATCAACACTAAAAGAAAGACAATGACTGTGCATTTCTAGTTCACATATACTGGACACTCACATGTACATTCATGCACACGCATGAGTTTAACAGCCTGCTTAGCTCTGTTCATCTCCACTTCTCCTCTGCCCACAATGGTTAAATATTCCATTTTTCTTGAGTTTTGTACTCCTACAGATCACCTTAACTTAGACCAAACATGTATCTTCACCTCCAGTGTCATTCCTTTGCTTGCTCACTTTTTGCAAATGGTACTAGGATCTACTTTGATATTACATATATATGTTGATCTCCAATATATACAAATCAATAAAATTTTAGTTGTTTGCACAGATAAGATCTAAAGTAGCTTGCTCATATAGATATCAACTTCATTTATGTATGGAGCACTTTGGGGTGAAGTCATGCTCTTTGGTTTGCTTTGTTTATTTGTGCTCTCAGGTAGAACACAGACATATCAACACTCTTCACACTTGGTTGATTTGTGACCTGCACTCTTTTCAGACACCAAATAAGCATTTTCTGGTTCATTGCTTAGCCTCCCACTGAACTAAATGTTATTTCAAATGGCTACAATAAAAAGGAGGTGGCAGAATGCATTGGCAAGAGTTTCAAGGGTTGATCTAACTGCTTCCTTGTCGAATTGATTTCTGCATCTGTTTTGAACTATCTTTTCTGAATCCTGACACTACCTATGCAAAGTGAGAAGCAAGTGAATGCTGCCTGCAGGAGAGTTAACAGTTATATATTCTGGGGGTGTGGCGCTAAGGTCCAAGGATTGCTGTGTTTTCTTAAACAGTTTCTCATTAAATAGAATACAAAAAAGAGCAACACAGATTCTCTTAACAAATAAACTGGAAAACATAAATCAATCCTGTCTCATTTATTAAAACTTTATTAGTGGACAGAAATAAGGTCCTGCTTATATATTTTTAAACTTGACACAAACTGGCATTATCAAGCAAAACAAAACACAAAACAAACATTAAAAAATATCTCAATTGAGAAAATGTCTTCATCAGATTGCCTACCAGCAAAGTTTGTATGACATTTTCTTGATGAACAAATGATGTAAGACAGCCTAGGTAACAGGAGGTGACAACAGCCCTGGGCAGATGCTGCTGAGCTCTATATGAAAGCAGGCTGTCATAGACAGCCAATCAGTAAGCAGGGTTCCTCCTTCACTTCTGCTTCAGTTCCTGGCTTCTGGTTCTGGCCTTGAGTTTCTGCCCTAAGTTAACTCAGTGATGAAGAGTTTTAAAATGAAATAAGCCCAAGTTGCTTTTGGTCATAGTGTTTTATTAGAGCAGTAGAAACCCGACTAAGTTGAATGGCCTCGTAATTTTTTACATATATATGCAAATGTGTATATTTCTATCTATTTTTCTACTATAAATATAATTTTCCTTACATAGATTTTTATATACTTACTCTTACTACATAAACATTTTCTAGGTCAAAATTCTTTCAGTTAAGAAATAACCATAGCGTTCTCAGATTCATTTTTACCTTCCATTTAAGGATTATTTCTTTCTATCATCTTCTTTCTTTCTCTCACCAAAGGAAGTTTTACCAAAATTTAAATTAAAATCAACAACAGTTTTAAAAAAGCTTAATCAGTATGGCTATTCATTGGTTAATTTTCAACACATTACTTAAAGATAATAAGAAAATCAAAAAATATTGGACAGACCATAGTTAAGAACATACATCTTCCTTGTTTGTTTAAAGTCTACTATATTAGCCTGGTATGGCTGTAAGAAATACAGTAGAGTGGGTTGCTTTAACCAACATAAATTGAGTATTTCACAGTTCTATAGGCTGAAAGTTCAAACAGGTTTACTTTTGTTCTGATGTTTCAATGCCTTGTAGATGTCCGTTTCAGAGTTGTGCCATCCCATGGCTTCTTTTTTTATGAATATTATTCCCTAGAGTCTCTCTTTATATAAGTATGCCATCCTCTTGGGCTAGGCTTTTACCCCATGGTCTTCTTTTCACCTTAATTAGCCTCCTCATAGAACCTGCCTTTAAATATGATCACTGAGATTTACTGCTACCATGCATTTGCTGAGGACACATCCACTCCTTAGCCATACTTCATGGTGGAATTAATGGCGAGTGACACTCTGGTGTCCAGGAAAATCATTACTATGTGCAGAAAAATATCTGTAAGCAGTTCAAGAAAAATCAATAACCAAATTTTAGACTCAGATATCTCTCTTTCTGCATGTAAGTAGAAAGTAAAGCAAAAGCAAAGGAATGAAGAAATTGAATATAGCTAAGGACATAAAGGCACTGACAGCGTGGTATGGGAGAGCTATGGCAACAAGAGGTGTGGCCTCAGATGGGGGCGGGGGGCTCTGCTGATTTCCTGATGTTTGTTTTCAACCTTCATTATATGCTCTTTCTGTTTCTATGATGCCCAAGACTGACCATTTTATGTAAAAAATTGTTTACCAAAATTAAATTAAAATATATAAGGAATTAAAATATAGAAGGAATATCACCTTCATCAAATTTTAGAAACTCTAGTTTATGAAAAATAATAAATTAGGCTAGATTAAGAAAAGAATAAACATTAGACAATAAACAGAACTATGATTAATATGAATTCACTTTAGTTGATGTTATTAGTGGGCATTGTTGACACCAATTAAATTAAGATTTATGTGCTTAATCAGCTCCATGCATCATACAACAAATCATCTTCCTTTCTAAATAGCACCACCATAAAGTAAAATGTGTCTCTACATTTAGAGGTATAGCAGTGGGAGATGAAGTTTATCATGCATACATTTGATGGTATCCAAACATGGTTATTCCCTATACACAGCTGTTTTTCAGCTGCCAGGGATGAAGTGGAACTGGACATGTCCACTCATAACACGGATGCTACAGGTACGGACAGCTCTACTTAGTATTAGCACACACACAAAAGAAATGTTTTTCTTCACAGCCCTACACGTACCAATATATATGAAATGTGGGTGTGTGCAACATGCATACTGTATAAATAGGGAAGAGAGCTTGCATTTGAGATACACAAGAATCAGCTGCAAAGTTGCTCTGGTGGCAGACTTTCAACAACTTGTATTGATCTTGTGCAAGATAGCAAATTCAAGTTACTCCAAATTCCATGTTCCAATGTGATAACATTTTGTGAAGGTTTTATAGCTACAGAACAAAGAACAGTGTAAATAAAGACATTTTCCAACTATAGTAGTGGGAATGTCAGGTGGAAAAGTTACAGTAAAGCAGAGGTATCTCTGCTATAGGCTCCAGAAGTTAGCTGATGGCATTATCGCCTTTGGGATGTCAGTAGCTATAAAGGGTTTGTTTATACATTGCTCAGAATATGTTAAAGTGGCATACCCATTTCTTTATTTTTAAAAAAATATAAATAAATAAACAATTTTAGTCTTTAAAACTGGAAATCCATTCCTTTTGTTGCTGTTGTTGTTAATCATATGCCCCAGGGAATGATGTAATCGGCTAACCTCAAAAATAGTACATTCAAAATACAAACACATTTAACTTTCTAATGACTTATCACAGAGATCTTCAGAGAGAATATTCATTCAGTATGTGCAAGAAAATGATGCAGTAAAGAAAAGCAACACTGCACTATGGTGGAGGAGGTGTCAGGAAGAGTCTAAAAATGGGTCTCTTGCGTTTGACACCTTTTCTAGAACATGTCACTCTGACAGCCTGCTTCTTAATTTCTTGAATTATTTTGCCATTCTATACACTGGAAAATGCTGTGGGCAGTGTAAATAATTCTCAGCCATTGAAATGCAAACAAGTTCACAAGGTGACTTTTAACTGATTCTCCCCTGGGTATTTGCCAGCATTCTTCCTCTATTACCAAGGAGCCACTGGGATTCTCAATGCCCCCCTTGACGAGTCAGATTCAATTCTTAACAAGCACTCTTCTCATGTATTTTTCTTTTTTTATGTATGTTTGTGCATAGCATGGTGTGTGTGCGGTATATGTGAAGGGTGAGCACCTGTGTGTGGAGGACAAAGGACTATCCTTTGTCATGTTTTATCACATGTATCCCTTTGAGACAGGGCCTCCTACTGAAGCTGGAGTCCACTTGCAGACAGTCAGACCCCACGATCCTGCTCAATGTTCAGCAGTACTGGGGCTACAGGAATGCGCTTGGCCTCCCTGCTTCTTAAGCAGGTGCTGGGCATCACTCTTGTGCAGCAAGGTCTTTTACCCACGGAGCTATTTCCCTTTGCCCCACCCATGTTCAAACTCTTCTAGATGACGTCTTATTTTTTAATAATTTCATACATTTACGCAATGATATGATCATATCTATTCAGGTTTCCTTTTCTAAATCTCTCCATATACCTCCAACATGCCCTTTTCCATTGCTCTCTCTGTCTGTCTCTCCCTGCCTTCCCCCCTCTCTCTACCTCTCTCTCCCACTGAGTCTAGTTAGTGCTGCTCATATGTCCACTGGAGCATGGGAAACCTATCAGTCACAATTTCAGTCACAATTTCAGTCATTATCCTTGAATAGGGAATTATGTGTGTATCTTTAACATATTCTGTTTTCTGTCACTCACATTTAATCCTTGGCATTTTAAAGGGTTGTTCTGAGTTTGCTATCTCCAAGGAGGCCTAAGATACATTTTCCTTCTCTTTTAGCTTCAGACAAGCTTGACTGAACCAATGACATTATCGAAATCCATCTCTCTTCCTCGTAGTGCATACTGGCATCACATTACGCGTCAGAACAGCGTTGGAGAAATCTACAGTTTGCAAGGCAAGTAGCTTTACAGTGACAAAGCCACATTGGCTGTCATTCACTTTCTTCTGTGGGGCAGCCTTACAAAATGCTGTGTATTTGCATTGATTGCTTTTCTTTGATTCCACTTACCGACTTTCCCAGAGCACAGTAGGAACTCTGAGATTCACTTTTTTAAAAGCTATCATTTTATATATGCATGCTATAAAATGATTCCTAAAAGTACTGTGATGTATAAGGACCAAATTTGGCAGAAGATATTTAGAAGAGTAAAACATTATACAAAGCACGTTGTGCAAAGCTGAAAGTCAAATGCTGAAGTCTCCGTTATGCCATTTTACAAAGGACTTCGTTTTCAACATCTTTTATTCTTCCTAGAGGTCAGCATCTGCTCAGGAGCTGGTTTCAGGCCTAGGACTAAAATGCTTCACAAACTTACCCAGAGAAGCTGCAGGGTGTAGCCAATCAGAGAGGCCCACTGAGGAGGGGCAGTATAAAAGAGATAGAGTGTATTCACAGAGCCTCTGGTTCTCCTGGGAGCTAACTAACCAGCATGGGAAAGGTTTGTGGGATGAGGTGACAAAGCAGTGTCATACAACTGATGAGTAATTACAGAACCCCTGCCATCTTTTTTGTTTTAAATGATACTCCCTGGAGGAAGTAAGAAACACAAGAATAATATTGAAACACAGAGCTGAACTCACACACTCAAACAGCAAGCATTTATTGAACACCTTAGCCTTGAAAATAGTAGGCACCCAGTGAACACATAGTGAATGCATAACTACTAACTACTGCTTAAGCCTCAGTGTTCAGTTTGGTGTTTTTGCTTCATTTTCTTTCCATACTTTAGCTTTTGTACTTAATAACAGCACTAATTGCTTTGCTACACAAAAATAAGACTACAAGCAAAATGAAATAATGTAACTATTTTATAGCTTTATTTGCTTGCCAGAGTTTCAGCAACATAAGTGAAATTTGAACACCAAGAAATGAGTACGTATATGTTCTTTAAGAAGAAGAAGGTAAAAGTATTTTAGTCGTTTATTGAAAGCAATTGCATTTTATACTTTAAATGGCTATTTAAATTTATGGCTGACTTGATACTTGTACTTAAGACAGTGTATTTTAGTAGTACTTATTTGGAAGACAAAATATTTAAGAGTATAAAGACTGATAGTTAAGGAAAGCAAAAGAAACTATCTTAGGAAGTTAAACAATTGGAGAAAGGAAACACTAATATAGCTTAGAACTCAAAATCTTGTCTAGAATGTTCCAGACCTTCCTGATCTTGGTACCATAAAACAAAGAAAGAAAGAAACAGATGGAAGGGAAGTAGGTCCTCTCCTATCAGTGGAATTGGAAAGGGACATGGGAGGAGATGAGTGAGGGAGGTTGGGATTGGGAGGGAATGAGGAAAGAGTCTACAGCTGGGATACAAAGTGAATAAACTGTAACTAATACAAAAATTTAAATTAAAAAATAAAATAAAATAGAATAATGGACAATAGCTTTCATGACCATATAACTGAAGCTTTTCTCCAATAGAGGAGGTAATATTTAGACTGTAAAACAACTTAAGAAAAAATTTCACATCAATAAATGTAACTAGAGTGAATTGAACTATCTCTTTAAACATAAAAAGATAATCTTTGAAGGATAGTGTTAATTTACGTTCTAAAATGCTCTGTAATTACAACAAACAATCTATATATGTGGGCTTGATAGCATGATATTCCCTGATTATTTGGTTGGTTATTGTTTTGTACTATACACATATCTAAATTCTAGTGCATTAATTCTCAATGTAAATTCTAACTCATTAACTGTGGATTGACTGTTGTACTGCGTTTTCCTTAGACTAATACACACTAATCATTCGGTGTAACCTTATTGTACCATTATACCATACTTAAGAGTAGTTACAATTATCTAGGTATTTGGGCAGGTATAAAATAGGTAGTTAGATACAAAGATGGCAGACAATAGGTAGATAGATGTTAGGTTAAAAATTATAGATATGAACTCGTTAGGGATACTTGACAAAAATGAGTTATTGTATCATAGCAGTCCACAGAAGCAGGGGACAGGATCCTCAGAATTTTTCCTCACTAGGACTAAATTCAAGTAGTATCATTGTTGATTAAAATTACTCAAACAAGGGAGAAATAGCAACAGAAGCAATGAACTTCAGTACCCTTTTGTAAACCTCTAATTTTAACAAAATTGTGTGTATAAGTCTGATTACCTCATATCCCTTAGCTGTGACCCTGATATGGCAACATTTGTTTTTCACAAAGAGGAGAATATACTTGCATACTATCATCGTAGACTTGGCAGAGTTAAAACAAAATTCTAGTGTTCTAAATATTATTTGTCAAGTATATGACTAAATTTTCATGCACACAGTCCCCATATCACACTGTTCTCTGGTTAAATGGTTTGTTACTGTTTTTGCATAAGAAGACTATGCATTAACTAAGGTAATTTCTGTATATCAAATAGTAGAATCTATTCAACGTAAATTATCTCATTGACTGTGAACAAGAAGCATAAGCCAGGAGTAGTTCTTCTAATTTACAGTTCAAGGAAATGTACTCATCATGTGACAGCTGAAGCACAAGGCATCTGGTCACATGGGACTTCAGTGGGAATACAGAGCAAGAGGAAGACTACTCTCTACTGACTTTCCCATTTGTTCAGCCCCGCCCCGCAGCACATTAGATAGCTACATACATCCAAGACAGGTCTTCTCTGTTGTTATCCCTTTCTAGAAACATTGTCATGGGCTTAATCAGAGGTTGTGTTTCCATGGGAATTCTAAATACAGTAAAGGTAGCAATGAAGAATAGCTATCATGTCAAGTAAACTATAGATTGAACAATGAAAGTTTGTTTTCAATTTTTCCCATCATAGTTTTTAATTTCATTAATTATAGTTTATTCACTTTGTAACCCAGCTGCAGCCCCCTTCCCATCCCTCATAATTCCACCCTCCCTCCCTCCTCTTCTCCTATGCCACAACCATATTTTTATATCTGAGCTATGAAGCTATGGATCACTGTGAATTAAATTCAGTGAGCTTTCATTCAAAAGGAAAAGGAGAAAATTTTAAGTGTTCCATGTCTAATAGATTGGATTCATTAATAAGCAGCACATGTACTAGAGACAAAAAAATTGTAGCCTGAAAACAAACTAATCTATACTAAACTTATGCAAACTTCGATTGCCTGTCAACATCTACGCTTTACACTTAGCTAAGTTTTGCTCTGTTCATGTATTTGTCTATTGCCAGACACCCCTTTAAAGACAAATGTGTCAATAGTGAGAAATAGCCTTTGACTTTGTGATTGGAGAGAAAGTGCCACCGAATAAGCTGGTCTCTCCATGTTGCTCCCAGAGGGTGCTCTGACAGAATGAGATATTATGGAGTGTGGATCAAATGAATGAGAAAAGAAATCATTAGCTTCTAACAAGTCCTCATTGTCCTGAGTAATAACTACTATTTACTACCTCCACACCGAGTAGCTCAGGATAGGTCAATTTCGCGTCATTATTTTTTTCAGAAGTGAAGACTTCTCTTTATGGTAAGAGATAAGGATGCTTAACTACTATTATCTGGTGATATTTTTACCTATATTTAACTAACTTCCAAATGCTTATGACAATCACATATAAAAATGTTCTCTTTAAAATCAAGAAAGCTTAAACTGTAGAAGAAAAGAAAACATCATTTTGAACTTTTGACTATGAAATTACTTTTAAAAATTACTATCCTCATAAACTGTAAGCTTTCTTTTAAGATATTGTGATACACATAG
>JAQQSO010003467.1:0-13527 GCA_028658305.1 Pachyuromys duprasi
AGAGAGACAGAGAGAGAGAGAGAGAGAGAGAGAGAGAGAGAGAGAGAGAGAGAGAGAGAAGTCATGTCTTTTATTTAAGCCTACAACTGACCCACCTTGGGGCTTTTCACTGCACCAGAAAAATCCCTTGAAGGGGGTTGGTCCTTTGGGGCACAGATTCAAGGAGAGCTGATTGGGGTCATGACCGTGAACTCTGGGGTCAGTTATGTTCTCGGTGTGGCTTCAGATTGCTAAACTCTTCTCACACTCAGGAGGGGGAGACAAAAGTGAGGTCAGGTGAGGGAGGAGGCTGTTCTAGTCACCCTTCGCTATGTAGCAAACACTGGATCTTGGTACCTTGGAACGGAAAACCCCACAGCATTGTCTTCCGCGGTGTTAGGTGGTTCTGATTCAGGGTCTCCCAAATGGAGGAGCAGTAGCATGCAGGGGAGGGTGGCGGTAGCAGGGGCCACCCACACATCTCAGCAGGCTCAGGGGCCCTCCCCAGGGAACCAACAGGATAGGACAAAAGCTGCATCCCTTTGTGACTAGCCCCAGACAACCTACTCTGTGAAACCAGTGGCCACCCAGGTTCAAGGTGAGGGAACACAACCTTCTTGAGAACACAACCTTCAAGACTGCATTGTCCTAGGACAAGTGTAATGGATAATGCTGTTGAAACTATGCTGGAAAGTTCTGTTAGCCATGTTGAGGAGCTGCTGATGGCATTCCCTCCTTGGGAAGCAGGTGGATGCAGAGTCCCTGTGGCCTCAGTGTTTTGACTTCAGTGTATTTCAACCAAGTCATCAACAACTACGCCGAGAAAAACAGGAGCTTGGGCCACTATCCTGGTTGGCTCGCTGTCACCTCCTGGGGCAACCACACCATCTCCAGATTTACCCAGAATTCGGCTTGCCCATCTTTAGAAATCGCGGGAACTAAGTGTTCTCAATTAGCACCCCAAGGTTAATAATCTCCTCTTCTAGTCTCCTGCGCTCTGGTTGGGGCCGTGATATTGGTGAAATTGGTCACCCATCCGAGCTATGCAAGGGCCATCACTGAGTGGATGCCCTCAAGTCCCACATGAGCGGCCATCGCAGTAAGTTCTCAGATAGGGAAGTAGAGCAATCACCCCAAGCTTGGACCTGGAGAAATTATAAGAAGAACCTTCCATCTATCTTCCACCTTCAAAACAGTGATTAAAGCCTTTTAGCCTGATGGCTGTGTGTGAGGGACAGGACAAGTCCTGGTGTGAGGACTCAGACACACAGGCCAGAGCTGCTCTGAGCCCACCTTAAACGTGTGCTGGGGATACATTGACCCAAAAATTCTGTGTACAGGTGTTGTACCTGAATGTATGTCTGTGTCTCACATGCATGGAAGGCAGAAGAGGGTGTCAGATCTCTTCAAACTCCAGATAGTTGTGAGCCACGGCATGCACACTAGGGATCAAACGTGAGTCCTCCTGAAGAGGAACCAGTGCTCCTGACCTCTGAGCTATCCCTCCAGCCACAATATGTGGACTTTTGGCCCTGTTCCATTTCATAATAGGCCCATGTGCTTGCCTTTCCTGATCATACAGTTGAGCTGCAGTGCTCACTATTGGTGAGTTCCTATGGACCTGGCCAAGTGTAAACTCCTGGAGCACCATCCCTACAGCTCGAAACTCATTTGGGGTAAGTTGGGGATGAGAAGGCCACCTCCAGAGGCCTGCACAATGCAGGTGTGGTGGAGCCCTCTCCATGGGGCTAGGGAGTGGCAGTCCACGAATCTTCTTTGTAACCAGAACTGTTCAAGAGCGGCCTTTGGGCTGGAATGAACACCTATCCTCTGCCACGCACCTTTCCTGCCTGATACGTCTTCCGTGCTTGTGTGAACACAAAGCAGCAGAAGCGCATTCTGTCCTGGGAAAGAGCACAGTTCTTTCCACAGTCTCCAGCACGAGACTAACTGGAAACCTCAGAACTGTGCTGCCTAGACCCTGTACAGCTGGATTGCAGAGGTGGGTCAGATGCCACTGCACCCCAAGGCTGGCGAACCGTGTGAGGGACCAGGTCTGGATGCCTGTCTGAATCTACTAACAGGAGCCCTTATTTAGTTCTACAAAAGGATGGAATTATGATGACTTATTTACAGAGCTTGTTAGCTTAGTTTTCCATTGCAGAATCTGGCAACACTTCACACCATTAAACAGACTGAGTTTGCCAACAGGCAGCGTCGGAGAGGCTGGCTTTATAACTGGAAAGGGCTGAAGGAGGCAGAAGCAGAACACAGGGCAGATTGTTCAGATTTTCCTTGTATGGTGGACAATAGGATCATGCCTCTGGCTTAACACTGGTTTACCTCAGGTTACCTTTTGTAAGGATTAGACCAGAGGGGGCATTGTTGTTAGGTCAAATTGCCATGCCAGTTGGAAGTGTGTGTGTGTGTGTGTGTGTGTGTGTGTGTAATTTGGTTATCATTTTCCATTTTCCAGAAGGTCAGATAATCAGCTCAGCTTAGGTTCAGTGACGTGGCCCTGGGCAGTAGTGACTCTGAGCCAATTTTGAGTCTGTCCGGCAGGGCCAGTGCAGGAGCCTGCTCCAACGCAGCGTCTCCTGAGGTTTTCACTCAGGGCATGTTGTCTGTGGATGCTTTGATGCTGCTGTATGACTGGGAGGTGGGAGCAGACCCCACCCTGGATAGGGCAGAGCAATGATATGTCCAAGTGAAGCTTAGAGGACTTGGGCTCTCACTGGGCTTTCCCACAGCAGGAGTATGGCTGTGGGGTCACCTGCAGGGACATGGGGGACTCACTGAAAATCCCACCCCAGCTTGGGTACCAACTCCTGAAAACTGTGTTCTGGGAGCTCTGCACGACCCACAGGTTACCTGGCCAGTTGGAGAGCAGTCATTGTTATACACTTGTATAACCTTGGCAAGGGCCATGTGATTCTTCTAAGTTTCAGACACTTCTGTGGGTTTTTTGTTTTGTTTTTCAAGACAGGGTTTCTCTGTGTAGCCCTGGCTATTCTGGAACTCTTGAGGCAGACCAGGCTGGTCTCCAACTCACAGAGATTGGCCTGCCTCTGCTTCCCGAGTTCTGGGATTAATACAAGCGGCGACTTGTATTATATGTTCTTAATGAGCCTCCCTCAACCCTAACACAGAGCATTTCAATTTGAAGGAAGTAGCCACCCAATAGAGGCTCTAGAGCGATGGAGAGTAACAGTTGTCACAGAGACTATGGCAGCCAGAAAGACAAAATTATGTGCCCTGTTTCTTCATGGAATGACTACTGCCAGACAGCGATGGAGGCCAGGCCTCTTCCTATGGTATTGGTAGGTCGGGAGGATCATGCTTTCTTCAGCAACTTTCCCAGGTCCCTCCTCTGGCTTCTGAGCATCAAGTAAAGTTGCTGCCGCATGTGTTGGGGACATCGTTAGAACTCATTAGAACTCAGCCTAGCCTGTCTCCAACAGTGACCTCAGAGCCCGTAATCCTTAGTGTTCTGAGAACCCTTCCAACAATCACAGCCTAAAGCATGTTCCTTCAGTGGCTTTTAAAGTACTTCATTCTAAATACTAAGCCTCTTTTTCAATCAAGTCACTGGAAGTATTTTGGCTTTCTGAGCTGACTCTTGGTCATGGCACACCTGAATCCTATGCTCCAGTAGTTGACAGGTAACTAGTATAGAGTTCAGCCAGGCAGTGGTGTCCCATACCTTTAATTCCAGCACTCAGGAGGCAGAGGCAGGCTGATCTACAGTGTGAGTTCCAGGACAGCCAGGGGTACACAGAAAAACCTTCATTCAAAAAACAATTACAAAAATACAAAGTTCTTCATCTACAACAGTTATTGTAATCTATAAGTTTATGTGATGTTTTTATTATTGTTTATTTATCTATTCATTTATTCGTGTGTGTGCACGTGTGTGTGCACACATGTACCCTAGCACATGTGTGGAGGTCAGAGAACAGCTTGCAATAGTTATCAGGCTTGGCAGCAATCACCTGCTGAGCCACCATCCCACTGGCTCTTACGGTAAGATTTATACAAGGTCATACTATGTTAAGGCCAAGACTACTCCCCCCCCCCCCCCAGTCATGGCAGTTCATGCAAAATACCCTCTAGAGCTTGGCTTGATGAGGCAGTCGTGTTCTAGCAGCTCCTGACTGGGAGGCTCTGGCCATTACGTCCTGCAGTGGCTCTGCCATGGTCAGAATGAGCTCCTGGGTACAGAGTGAGGCCTGCCTGGCTGTTTTTCCTGTGAGCACTGATTCTGAAGCCTGTTGTGCAAGCGTGGGGGTGGATGGAGAGCAGCAGCTTCCTTATGCAACACGGCTTCCTTCTGAGGTCACCCACTGGATGTACCTAATTAGACGTGTTAGGTCTAAGGGGCTACTCCAGCCAGCAAAGAGCTGAGCCAACACACTGGAAGCCATTAAGAGCAGATAGCATCAGGGCCCAGGCGCTGTCAGCCTCCGTGGGAAGACGAGCACACTTTGTTTTCTCAGTTGCTTCTGGGTGGGGCTGCCTGCGATGGCGCTTCGTAGTAGCAGCCAGCTGTCGGCCACTGGTGCCTTGACACTGTGCAGTACTTGATAAAGGCCACCTCCCCACCTTCAAATCAAAGGTCACACTTCTGTCAGCCTTCTGAGGCTCTGGGGCCATTTCATTCAACTGTTTCGTAAAAGCATTAGTTAAACATACTGAGCAGGTGAGGGCCAGATGAGGAAGGCAAGAATTGACTCTTAAAACTGGTCCTTTGGCTTCCACAGGCATTCTGTGGCAAGTTTACCTTCATGCATGCACACACACACACACACACACACACACATACACACACACACCACATGTGCAGGTATACACACATGCACACACACTACATAAAATGAACTTCTGAAGTCTAGAATTTTTTGGATTTTTTCCTTTTCTCTTTCATTTTAATTTCCCATGTGAAATCTAACCTTTCTTCATAGCATTAGGGGAAAAAAATGGAAGAAATTCTTCAAAAACCGTTACTAGAGGAAAGAATGACTAATCTCTGGAAATAGAAATGTAGATTGAGCCCTTGTCTCAAAGTGTAACTCTAAATACAACTCGGAGAACACATACTTCAACAAACACTGCTAGCAATGTGTTAATGAGTAAATGAAAATTGCACTTAGCGTCCTTAGAAGAGACATTTGTATTCATGTCCAAGCAGGACTGTTGGAGTACTTTTTAAAAACATTTATTTACATTTTTTTATCTTTCTCCCTACTCTACCCCAATCCCTTCTAACATCCCAACACCAGGTAGGAGAGAAAAAGGGTTAGTGGGAGAGGGGGCGCCGTTCTCTTAGTGATTCCTGCTGGCCAGGGTCATTGGGTTCCATGGAGCCAGTCCAATCCCCATTTCAGGAGATCTCCAATTTTTTGTCTCACAACAGCAACCAGCAGCAGCATCGGGGGTAGGGGGTCGGGTGGGGAAGCAGCAACAGCCTTACTCTTTTTCAGAGCTTCCACACTCGCTGGGCTCTGGCATTTAGTCCCTCTCCAGAGTCCTCAGAATTAATCTGCAGCTGGCAAAGAGCTCCTCTCAGAGTCCACACGAGGCAAATAGTCTGCTGGTGTGGACCTTCTGAATCAGCTCCACACCCCACACCTGGGACCAAAACAAAACATGTTTATATCCACAACACAGGGAATGTTTGGGTCACTGAATAAGCATTGTTTTCGAGAAAGTGGGAAAGGTGTGCGACTTTCACAGTGGCAGGCTCTTTCACAAGGTGGCGGGAAGGCAGCCACCTCCCCTTGGGATCTCTCCACATCACCCACAAGCCTTCCATGCCTGTGCCTTTCCCTAACAATCAGAGAGGGAGCCTGGGAAACTCAGCACCTAAATGCAGGAGGCAGATGATGGGAAATAAAAACAGCTACGTCTCAAAAAAAAGCAAACCAGCCATGAGGCTGCTTATAAATGACATGTTATTGTTTCTCTCTGGTCCCTCGGGGACTTTCTGGCTATTTTAATGCTGTGTTTTCATAAGACACGTTCAAACAGCAGGGCAGGGAACAGTGAGAGCAGAATAAGAATTAGACGTGTTGACTCTGCCTGTGCCCTGCAGGTGAAATGTCACGTCTTGTTCTCAGCCTCTGAAGATTCAATTACGTGGCCTATTTTCCAGCAATGCTGTTACAATGCAAACTGCTCCAAGGGAGCTTGTGAGGCATTCCTGCCCTCGAGAGCAGGAACCCCGCCATTTGCAGGATGGTGCTTTGTTTAGTTCGAAGTATCTGAAAATGCGGTTGTGCTCAGTATCAGGATGAACTTCCCTTATGGAAAACAGGATCCTTCTGAGTCACACATGCACAGGTCAGGACTTGCTGGTGGGCCCAGGTTTGGGCCAGCTGGGACTTTCCGGGGGCTGTGTTCTGTCACTCAGGGCAGGTGAATGGAAAAGAGATATGTTCATTGGTGATTCAGCCTTTGTAGATGCTGTGACGCTTGCAGTACTTGACAAATGCCACCTTCCACCCCCAAATCAAAGTCACAGTTCTACCCCTCCCCCCAACTTTTCCTCAGTTTGTTGGGAAATAAACTAGATCCTTCCAGAAATTTGGAGTCATCCCATTCAATTATTTTGCAAATAATGAGTTAAAAGCACTGGGCAGGCGAGAGCCACGTGAGGAAGGAGAGAGCAGACTTTAAAGGCCAGCCACTGGCTGCCGCACAAGCAAAGGTTTTCAGGGTACCCCATCCACGTGGCAGGGAAAGGTTCACTGGATGGAAGGCAGCTGGTTTAGTCAATCTGTCTAGACCCTGGGAGGCCATTTAGACTGCATGCAGGCAGCTGAGAAGTTGAGTATGTTTCTTCTACTTTTGCTTCTTCTTCCTCTCCCACCCCCACCCCATAGCCCACGGAGGCGACTCCAGCTACTTCTTAAGCACATGAGAACTCAAGTGCCAAAGGACAGCTCGGTCCTGCAAAGTCGACTTTTGAGATGGGGCATGAGGATAACTCTTGAATTGCTGAGGCCCTTTCTTTCAGGATGGAGGAAGGGTGACTGCACAGGTGGCTCAGCAGCTAAGAGTGCTTGCTGCTCTTTCAGAGGAACCAAGTTCCCGGCACCTTCATCAGGTGTCTCACAGCTGCGCCTAACTCCAGTTCCTAGGGATCTGATACATTATCTGGCCTCTAAAGTCACCTTCACACACACACACTAATAATAATTACAAAAGGTACACTGTGCATCTGATTGAAGAGATTTTATTTCCACAGTTCATGAATATCCAATGCTGGACTGTTGAGGGTCTCAGCACAAACACTGCTCTATCTCTGATAGTTTATACAGTTTGTTTGCTTTGTCATTTTCTGGCCATCCTGCCATCGAAAATCTTTGGGGCTGGGAAAAGCTGAGATTTGGAGAGTGTTGCTGCAGACGAATATCCCACCCTGCACACCCTTTTTCCATCATGGAGACCACTCCATTGGAAAGCACAGCATTTGTGGTATCCCCTCTCCTTGCACCTTTGAAGCCCATCACTGTCTAGGACAACAGAATGTGGGATAACAGTGTGCAGACACATGAGTGACTAAGCTTAAAGGCAGCATGGCTTCCCCTAGCTTTCTTGGGCTCTCATCCTGGGTATCAGACACTTTGTTTTCAGGAAGTCCAGGCCCCAAGAAGAGACTACACAAGGGTGTTTGAGACAAAAGCCAGCAAGAGCCGGCACAGACCAACAGCCCTATCAGATCATGGCCATCAGGTGATGTCAGCTTCCACTTTGGATATTTCCCAGCGGGACCTCAGACACCATGGGGTAGAGATAAGCCACCCCACCCGCTGCTTCCTGTTCAACTTCCTGCCCCACAGAAAGCAGGAGAAGTGATAAAGGATTATTTCAAGCTGCCAAGCTTGGGGATTTTGTTAGATAGCAGTAGATAACCAAGGGCAGGGAGGAGAGATGGGGGCTCACATCTGAGGAGCCAGTGCTGTGAGGGGAAGCGTCACCGTGCTGGGTTCCACCCTTTCTTCCAGCCTGTCGGTCCATGCCTCCTTCACTGTCCTGTGATGAAACCTGTAAACATCCCACCAGTCTAGATGCATGTAGGCTCATATATGCGGTGTATGATGTACCTGGTGATGAAACAGAGAAATGGGAAGAAAATACTAACAAAATGACATGGACCAGTCTGTGGTTGTTCTCCTATGTAGGATAGTGTCTCTGAACATCACTGTGGTAGAAGATTTTGTGAATAAAAATGACAGGGTTTAAGGGAAAACATTTATGTTTAATGGGAAAGTATGCAACACCAGGACAATTTGTGATCAATTTATTATAAGATAAGTTACCAACCTGGTAAAATAGACAGCATTTTCCTGCACCGTGTCCCTTGGCAAGCTCCTGCTGTTTGGGGAAGGGTTTGATTTCGGCAGAGGGCTGGTGGAGACGAAGGCAGGGTCTCTGCTGGAAATGCAAGACCTGCTGATTCAGCATGATAACGGCCTTTTTAACCATTATGCTTAAGGCAACAGCCGCAGTTCGTGTTGTACTATATTGTATTGTACTGTGTCTGAATTATGTTCCATTATCCTGCACTATACTGTATTGTTCTGTACCGTTTTGTATCACATTGTACTCTGCTGCACTGTATTCTACTGTATTATTTTAAGAGCAATGTATCTGGCACTATGGAATGTAGATTCTTACAGGTGTGGTCCTCTGGTGATATTTCCTTGTTAAAGAGCCTTCCTTTAACATTTATATCTGGATTGTGTGTGTGCGCATGCATATACATGTGTGTGGTGCATATATAGTCATGTGTGAGGACATATGAGTCAAGTCAAGGACCTAAACTCAGGTCCTCACGCTTGAATGACAATTTGACACACAAGGCTGGGATCACCCTAGCCAGGGTCTGTGTTTACATAACCAGAATGCTTGCTTACACTTGAGAGTCTGCAATGCATATGTCCATCATGAATGTCCAACATTCACTTATGGGTAAAGCATGCAGAAGATGTATATGTCATTAATTTACTTACTTAAAATAGTTAAGTATGAATTTGAAATTAAGAGAATGATGTCAAGACTCAGGTGAAAATCTTGAACTTTGGACCAGTGAGATGGCTCAATGGATAAAAGCACTTGAAACTAAGACTAATGATTTGACTTCGATCCTTGGGATCCACATGGTGGAAGGGTAGAACTCACACCTGCAAGTTCTTCTGTGTCTCCACACACATACCATGCCAAGTGGGACCACCCCTCCTCCAAATAAAGAAATGTAAGAAAAAAGAAAACCTTTGTCTCTGTATTTGAAATACATACACCCAGAGGCATGCATGAGCAGGCAAGACACATGCTCACTTTCATGTGTACACACACAGAGATGCTGACAAACACACACACACACACACTGGGGTGCGGAGACTGGCTTTGAACACCCAGCCGCAGATACAGACAGCTGGTACAGGTGGTAGTTTGGTGACTCAAGTACCAGATGGTTTTTGTCATTGGGAATGTGTTTTTCTGAAGTGATGAACCATGCCTGGTACTGTTCCAAGCCAAATAAAGAAGAGCTTCCTCTTATCTCCCATCGCAGCTAGATTCTTAGACCCTGTATTTACATGTGAAATGTCAGATTGTGAGCTCAGATAACGAACAGGTTTCTCCCTCCATATGAAAACTCAGGTGGGTACCCAAAAGTCAAGTGAGACAGGACATAGTTTATTCTCTTGAGGGGCAAGCAGCAGCTCTCTTTTACTTCTACCAAATGCCAGAGGCACCTCCTAATTGCAGCAGTGAGTCAAACCCAGCCTCTTCTTCTGCAATGGCCAAATTACAATGCACATAGAATTCCTAAGCCCACACTGTCTCTCCTAGGAGAGTTAGTGCACTGAGTTAGGCCGCTCCAGAAATGGGACAGAAACACCATGAACAGATACAAAGAAACTGGGGACGCTGAGCTCTGGATTCCATGGCTCCTGCAGGAAGGAGTTAGCAGGGCCAGAGATTGCCCTTGTGAAGGCTGGCTCTAGGAGCCTTGGATTCAGGTTGTCTGACCTGTTTGCACAAACGAATTGGTTGCTGTCAAGACCAGGTTTCTTTCACTGTGTGTTTCAAGAATTCCTTCCCCAGGGAGATGCAAACAACATGTACCCCTCTTTGTAAGGCCCCAAGGCAAACCAAGTACACTTCTACTTGGGGACTTCATTGGGCCTGGTTACAGAGTGTGGCTGAGGGGTCACTGCCAGGAGCGTGGGGTACACCAAGCAGCCACATTGGAAAAATCTGCAACCAGTATGGACGACAGCTTCCCCACCTTCTCCACATCGTATGCTCTAGCGCCTCCTAGAGACAGGGAGACCATGTGCAATTAGGGCAGAATTGCACAGCAGTATCTGGGAATAGAGGCTGGAACCTCCCTTGAGGCCCAGTGACCCCCTGCCGCCCCTCCTCCTCTGAGGGAATGTCAGCGGTGACAGGTCCATTAGAGATGGTGTCTTGCAATCAGGCAGGCTGGCCAGTGAAGGTGACAGCTCTTTTCCTCTGGGCACCCTATTCTGTAACACTGTGTCCTAGGCCAGGGGAGTCTGTATAACCAGCTACCAGTGCAGTTGCTGGTTTGGAGGCCTCTGTCCCACCAAGCTGTTCCAGCTCGGTGCTGGCAGGCGTAAGGGTGCCCTGTGTGATGGAAATCGTCACCTGGGTCCCTCCGGGTTTTGTCCCACTCGCTTTTCCCCTTTACTGCCTGTGTGTTCTTCTGAGGCAGTAACAACAGTGCGGCCACATATCTCCTGAGCCCAGTGTGTTGTCTTCACTGAAGAGAGAGGTCCTCTGGGGATTCCATACACCTTAGAAAAAGCGCTTTGCCTTCCCTTCGGGAAAATCCCTTTGCCTGGCAATTCTGGTGCCTTTTCCCATGATGGTGGGTCTATAGGTAAGCCTTTTTGAAAATCAGAAGCTATAAACTGTGCTTATAGGAAGTCTCAGCAGGCCCCAAGGGATGAAGCACAAGGTGTGAGTGACCCACAAGGGGGTATGGTACAATCCCCACGAAGGCCGTGACCTGGAACTGCCAGGAGCCTGGTGCTCTTACGGCATGGTGTTAGGGCGGAGGGAGTATAGGGATACGACCATCCAATTTAGTGATTTATTTCATCACATGTATGCATTGTAGGTATATAATATTCCTTCAGTGTGTGTGTGTGTATAACGCATTCAATGCGCTTTCACACTCATAGGGCAGTGGAGGAGCTCTGGGATTCAGCTTTCTCCCTTCACCATGTGAGCCCCAGGTATTGAACTCAGGGCCTCAGGCTTGGCAGAAAGAGCTTCACCTGGCAGAGCCATCTCGCCAGCCAAGCCTGAATCTATTGCTGCAGACAGAAAGAAATCTGGGGCGTCTTTGAGCTCCATGGGTGAGAAAGGACTTCACCTGGTGACTTGTCTGACAGAGACACGATGGTAATGCCTGTGTGCTGGTCCTCAGAAAGAAGCAGGTGACCTTGGAGAGAAAGTCTGAGCCTCAGAGAGAACCAACCTCCAAAGGCTGGTGGCCTGGACACTAAGGACGCCGTTCTGAGGGCAAAGCAGAAGGAGAGCAACAAACTGCTACGATCCGGGCAAGGGGTCCTTAGAACTGCAGGGTTTGGGGGACAGGATGCCTGAGAGCTACGCAGAACATGGACATCCATGGAAGAGAGCCAAAGAAATTCCCAAGCAAAGTGTTGAAGGGGTTAAATTTCTCATTGATGTGACAAAATACCGAAAAAATGTAACTGAGGGGAGGGAGGGTGGGGGAAGAGAGGGAGGAAGGAAAGGAGGGAAGGAGGGAAGGAGGGAAGGAGGGAGGGAGGAAGAAAGGGGGAGGGAGGGAAGAAGAGAGGGAGGAAGGAAGGAAAAGAAAGTGGAAGGAAGAGAGGGAAGAAGGGAGGGAGAGAGGAAGAGAGGGAGGGAAACTTGAGAAAGGGAGGAATGGAGGGAGGGAGGAACAGAGGGGAGAGGGAGGGATGGAGGGAGGAACGGAGGGGAGAGGGAGTTTTACTTTAGCTCACAGTTGAAGGGTGCATCCACCATGGTGGGGAAAGCAAGGCAGCAGGAGCCTGAGGCAGACGCAGAGGTGAATGCTAGTGCTCAGCGCACTTTCTCCTTGGAAGACAGAGACAGAGGCTGTCATATAGCACCCCATTTATAAGTTTAGGATTGGTGAAAACTGGGGTGCCCCCTGGAGCCTGCTTCAGCTGCTGCTGCATCATAAGCAACACTGCACATAATGGCTTAAGCACAGGCTCCAGATCTGGAAAGGGCTCAGCGGGCTGGCTTATCTCTGTATCACCTGGCTGGGAATGTCTGGTAACATGTTTCTTCGTGTGTGTGTGTGTGTGTGTGTGTGTGTGTGTGTGTGTGTGTGTGTGTGTGTGTGTGTGTGTAGCTCAGAGGTTGACATTAGGTATCTTTTCCAACCACTTTCCACTTTGTGCTTTGAGACAGTCTCTCAATAAGCCCGGAGCTCACAGATTCTTCCAGACTGGCTGGCCAATGAGCCCCAGGGATTCTCTTGCCCCTGCCTCCCCAGCTCTGAGATGACAGATACACACTACTGCATCCATATTTCTCCTGTGGGTGCTGGGGATCTGAACACGTGTCCTTGAATTTGTATCCTAAGCACTCTCCTAACTTAGCAAGCCCCTGGCCCAGCATGTTCTTTCCGGATATGCTGTCCTCATGTTCCAGGGTCACCCAGTGGATAGCCATTCTTTAAGTCCTGGTGTTTGCCTTCCAGAAGGCAAGAGGGGAAAGCTGCCAGGGCAGGCCCAGGGGCAAAGCATCCCTGTGTGTTAGCTATTTGGCAGGACAAAGCAAGCAGAAGACCTAACCATCCTTACTGCAAGTAAACCCGTGGCTCGGAACACATTATTGGGGCCATTTCTGGAAAACGAAGCTGGTTATAAATGCCAAGGGGAGACTGCTCCCTGAAGTAGCAGTGATTGTGTACTGGGATCTGGGAAGTCTCTGAAATAACCTTCAGAGTAACAATGGAGACAGTAGTGAGGGCAGAGCACCCTCTTGCTGGAATTCCTTGCCAGAGAGATGTCAGGTCACAGTGGAGCCTGTGGGCTCTTCCTCTCTGGAAATTTCATACGCTTTCAGCTATGATGGTTAATTCTCTAGCCAAGCACCCAAGGAGCATTTGAAAATCTTCCTGAGGAACACCAGAGCTGAGAGGGGAAGAAGCAATGGCAGTAAGTATAGCCCTTATATCATGCTCGGGTTCTGTCATTGTATGGTTGTTCACACACCAATCTTCACACCTGGGGGCAGGAAGAGTCTGTGAAATGCACACATCCCTCAGTGTGGGACCATCCTGGTCGGTGTCTCCATCCTCCTACGTGTAAAGACTGATAACAAGACAAAATGTCGTCTTAAACCCCTGTGTGCTTTCTGGGTCCAGCCCTCACCCCCGCCATCACCAGCACACCTCGGTGGGTGAAAACACAACTCTTTTCTTCCCGCTTGGTGCTCTGGCTTCAGGGTTTGATCTTACAACTCCCCCCCACCCCCCACCCCATCCAG
>JAQQSO010003468.1:0-13525 GCA_028658305.1 Pachyuromys duprasi
GGGAGTGGGAGGGTAGGAGGGACTGAGGGAGGGGGCTATGCCTGGGATTCAAAGTACCTAACCTGTGATTGAGATAAAAATAAATAAATTTAAAAAAAAGTCAGAAAAAAAAAAGAAAGTCTTATTTTTACTGCTCATTTATCTGAGGGTAGCATGGTCATGTAGATGAATACATGAAATCACATTTGGGAAAGTATAAATACAATTTATGGTAAAGATTTCAGCTGGAGAATGAAGAGAACAGAAGTCGGTGATCACCAGAATTGCGATCTGGTTTACCTTCACTACAGTACACACAAACAACTGCTACCAGAATCTTGTGAATCCTATCAGAAGGAGTTTAAGATAGTTCTGGATTTTGCTCAAATAATAATCACCTGGATTTGTTTACCACTAAGCTTCTACGGCTGTGATAACACATACCAGAAGCCATTCTGTGAGAGCAGGCTTACTTCTAGTAAGATCCATCTCATATGGTAAAAGAAGTATGTCATTGGTACATCCTATCCTCTTAGCAAGATTCATCAGCATCACAGACATCCCCAGAAATCATAGTTTATGTGTTATGACCTTGGTAATTCTGCCAATGTATTTGTCTCCTATGTTATGAACTGTAGATAATTTATTGACATAAATCTTAAAAATCTCCAAAACTGTCTTTTCTTAATTAAAAAAAAAACATTTTGCTGTATTCTTTGCCAATTTTATACATACATCCAATGTATCATGATCATTTCCCATGCCCTAGATCACTCCTACTCATGACCCTCCCATTTTTCTATTTTCTTAAATTTTCACACCAGTTGTTGAATATGTTTCGTCTTCATATGTATTCTTCATTTTCCTATGAATACTCTTCACACTTCTGCAGTTTCATTATGATTATCAGTTCATTTCATTAAGTATTTTGTATTTCTGCTAGGTACACCATTGAGTGGCATTTATTCTCTGCAACACAAAGTATCACTTTAAATGGATCATAAGACCCCCACTTTTGGCTTTATAGGATTTTCCTATTTCTTTTAGATTTTTTTTCCTCGTGATATAAAGATATCTGCTGTGTGTGTGTGTGTGTGTGTGTGTGTGTGTGTGTGTGTGTTGTTTATCTTGTGCCTGTAGACAGGAGAGGATATCAGATTCTCTAGAATGATACCGTGTGGTTCTTGGAATCAAACCTGATTCTTCTTCAAGAGCAACACATGTTGTTCACACCTGAGTCATTGCTCCAGCCCCAGAGGTTTTCCTGTTTTTCTCACTAGCTTGTGTATATCTTCTGCACATCACGTTCAGCACAGAAATTAAGTTAATACCAGCACTTCTTCTGGTTCTATAAAGAACAGACTCTCTTTTAACACATTTCATGTTAGCAACACTGTTCAGGTTCTGCATGAGCTTGACTTTATGTGTTATAGGAAACTGTACATCCTCCCTGGTTTTATTGCTGTTACCTATAGGGCTGTTTGTCGATTAGTATGATATTTTGAACAATATCTTCATATCACAAAGAAGAAACAAAAAGACATGGTTCTTGATTTGGTATTGGGCACCTTTGGGAACTTGATCTTGTTTTTTTAATTAATTAATTAATTTTTATTTATGACAATTTATTCACTCTCTATCCCAGCTAAAGACCTCTCCCTTTTCTCCCTCCCATGCTCCTTCCCAAATCCACTGATAAGGAAGCAATTCCTCCCCTTCCATCTGATCCTAGCCTATCAGTTCTCATCAGGACTGGTTGCATTGTCTCCTCTGTTGCTTGGTAAAGCTGCCCCCCACCCCCTCATGGAGAGTGATCAAAGAGGCAGCCACTGAGCTCATGTCAAAGACAGCCCCTGCTCCCCTCATTAGGGAATGTATATGTGTGCGTTTAATCATATGCATATGTGCACATTTGTGAGTGTGTGTGCACATATGTGTCATATGTATGTGTATGTAAATGCACATAGGGAAAATTTTGGGTATCTCAATCTGTCTTCATCTCATTTTTATTGCAGGGTCTGTTTTATTTTGTATATTTATTTTTATTCCATGGATGTTTTGCCTTTTTGTATATCAATTTCTCTGTTAAACAAATAGGAAATAAAATCCAAATATTAAGGGGTGGAGACTGTCAATCAGTAAAGTGTTTCCTGAGCAAGCATGCAGGTCTGAGTTTGAATCTCAATACCAATGCCAAAAACTTTCCTTTGGAAGAGAAGAGACAAGGCATTTGATGGTTGCTGGCTAACCTGCCTAGCTATATTAGTGATTTCCAGATTCAATAAGAGATCCTGTATTGTGGTCTGGAAAGATGACAGTGGTTTAGAGCACTGGTTCCTACTTCAGGTGACCTGAATTGAAGTCCCAGCCCCACACCATGGCTCACAGAGGATCTGACGTCTAGTTTTGCGACTTGCATGGGTATTAGGCACACATCTGGGAACTTGAACTTGTTACACTTGATTTGCACATGGATCCTATATTATGTTTATGGAAAGGTATATGGGAATCTGGATATATGTGGGAAAAAAATCTCTAGCTGTTGAAGGGATAATATCAGAGAATTTTAACAAGACAACCTAACATTGAAGAAACTTATTCTCTCATGTTCTGATTGCTACTTCCACATGAGCATCAGATTTTTCACTTGTGTTGTCATGCTGGAGGTCAATGACTTTGTATTTCATAAAATTTAAAATTTATGTTCAAATTATAAATGTTTAGAATTCAGATTTTCAAATTAGGGAATTTATTGTTTTTCAAGCTAGCCTTTATTTATTTTATTTATTTATTCATTTTTTATTAATTACACTTTATTCACTTTGCATCCTTCCATAAACCCCTCTCTTCTCCCCTCCCTATCTCTCCTTCCCTCTCCCTTCTCCACACATGCCCCTCCCCAAGTCCACTGATAAGGGAGGTCTTCCTCTCCTTCCTTCTGATCCTAGTCTATCAGCTCTCCTTAGGAGTGGCTGCATTGTCTTCCTCTGTGGGCTGGTAAGGCTGCTGCCCCATCAGGGGAACGTGATCCAAGAGCAGGCCAATCTGTTCATGTCAGAGGCAGTCCTTGTTCCCATTATTATGGAACCCACTTGGATACTGAACTGCCATGGGCTACATCTGTGCAGGGGTTCTAGGTTATCTCCATGAATGGTCCTTGGTTGGAGTATCAGTCTCAGGAAAGACCCCTGTGCTCAGATATTTTAGTTCTATTGCTCTCCTCATGGAGCTCCTGTCCTCATGTTCATAATCAAGTAAGGGGTAGATTGAGTTTTTATCCCATGAACTATATTGTTGGTATAATGTTCCTTTGGAATGTATACACCTTACCCTTGTTCATTCAAATGCTAATTCCCCCCACCCACTCTCTGGTTTCAATCTGGATATTGTATTGTGATATTTATTCTAAGCATCCTGTCTCAACTCTGTGTAAACAAAATAAAACAACTAGACACAATGTTGAACTAGAAGGAGCCAGAGGGCAGAAATGAGTGGGAGGAGAAAAGGCAAGAGAGAACTTGGAAGAGAGCTAGGAGAAGGCAGAGTTGGAGGGAGATCTTGGAAAGATGAGGAGAGATGGACTGGACCTAACATATCACTAAAAGCAAGTACAATGTGGGAAATCTAAATGTTAGGAAACTATGAGGGCTTGGAGGTTTAGGAGGGAGTAACTTGCCCAGCATTATGTTCTAGGTTAAATAAAACCCCAGTCTCTGTGTGGTGATTTGGTTATACAGCTGTTTAGGATTAACAGCAAGCATTACCAGAAGATATATCAATAGGAAATATTAATAGATACTTACAACACTATGTTTTTTCTTGTCTAATATTAACTGATCCTCGGCCTCTCAGAGATGGAAAGTAGAAGTTTGTCTGATAATTTGTCTAAAAGATTTGCTAAAATATAATAACAACCTCCTTATATCAAATTAAGAATCTCAAGCTAGCATTACGTTCTTCATGAATGCTATGTTACCACACATAGCTGACATCAAGAAGCCAGTCAAGAAATTCATTGATTATTCTGTTCTGAAAATGTACCACTGCTTTTGTATCCATTCCTCTATTGAGGGACATCTGGGTTGTTTCCAGGTTTTGGCTATTCCAAATAAAGCTGCTAAGAACATGGATTAGCAAATGTCCTAGTTGTACACTTGAGGATATTTTGGATATATGCCTAGGAGTGTTATAGCTGGATCTTGAGGTAGCATTATTCCTAATTTTCTGAGAAAGCACCAGATTGATTTTCGAAATGGTTGTACAAGGTTACATTCACACCAGCAATGGTTTCCCCTTTCTCCACATCCTCTGCAACATGTCTTGTCACTTGAGTTTTTGATCTTTGTCATTCTGATGGGTGTCAGGTGAAATCTCAGGTTCCTTTTGATTTGCATTTCCCTGGTGACTAAGAATACTACTTGGTTGTTAAAAACAAGGAAATCATGAAATTTGAAGGCAAATGGTGAGAACTAGGAAAGGTCCTCAGTGAAGTAACCCAGAAGCAGAAAGACATACATGGTGTATACTCTCTCATATGTGGTTATTGAAATATAATATAGTATAAACAATCCAAAATCTGTACACCTAATGAAGCTCAGCAAGGAAGACCTTGGGTAAGATGCTCAATCCTCATTCATAATGGCAAACAGAATAGATATTAGAAGAGGGAGTAAACGGTGAATAGGACAGGAGCCTACCACAGAGGGCCTCTGAAAGACTCTGACCAGCAGGGTATTGAGGCAGATGCTGAGACACATAGCCAAACTTTGGGCAGAGTGAAGGGAATCTTATGAAAGAAGGGCGAGAAAGAAAGACCTGGAGGGGACAGGATCTCCACAATCTGGGCCTAGCAGTATTTACTGAGACTGATAGTCAAAACAAGGACCATGCATGAATATAACCTAGAACTCCTGAACAGATGTAGTCCATGGCAGCTCAGTGTCCAAGTGGGTTTCCTAGTAATGGGAACAGGGGCTGTTTCTGACATGAACACAGTGGCTGGCTCTTTTATCACCTCACCCTAGGGGCAGGCACCTTTGCAGATCACAGGGGAAGACAAAGCAGGCAGTCTTGATGAGACTTGATAGGCTAGGGTCAGATGGAAGGAGAGGAGAACCTCCCCTATCAGTAGACTTGGGAAGGGCATGAGAGGAGAAGAGGGAGGGAGTGTGGGACTGGGAGGGGATGAGGTAGGGGGCTACAGCTGGCATACAAAGTGAATAAATTTTAATTAATTAATTAAAAGAAAAAGAGGGAAAGACAATGTTTTGGGTGCTGGAGAGATGGCTCAGTGATTAAGAGCAGTGACTCTTCTTCTAGAGGACCCAAGTTCAAATCCCACCGTCTACCTGGCTGCTCACTATAGTCTGTAACTACTATTCCAGGGGATTAACCCTCTCACATAGAATACATGCAGTCAAATTACCAATGTACATAAAATAAAATTAATAAATTATTTCTATATTTTTTCAACAACAAAAGAAGACATTCATTGATCAAACAACTTGATTGAAGAAGGAGAAACTTATAAGAGTTGGTAATTGTGCCTGTTGTATCCCAGCTCAGACAGTAAAATATCTTGAAAAGCGTATGTAATGTACAGGATAACCTAGAAAATATAGCTACTGTTATTTTTCTGTTGTCACCATGAAAACACTGTAAACCTTCTTGAGAGACAGACTGTATTTAAGGGAATGATCCAAATATCAAGGATCAGGAACATAGAAAAGCTATTATTTGTAAAATGATTACACCACCCCGAAAAATGACTTGAACATTGAGTAAACTAAACATTCAAACTTAAAGTCTTAACAATCATAAAACTGGGGGAGAGATCCAGGATGGTAGCACTGACTGTGTCTCACCAACAACATAGGGATGACTGCACAGCGACTGAAAGTCTGAACTGTGGGTCCCCAAACACTAGCATCTGTCTTTCCCAGGTGAGAGGAAATCCTGCAATGAGGGAAACAATGTATCTGACCTCAGGATGATCCAGTTAATCCCCAGAAAAGTCTCTCGGTTCCTACAGGATCACCATCCCAGACTGAACTGTGGATAGCCAAACACCAGAAACAGGGTCTCACAGTCGAAGAGAGGAGACGCCACAATGAGAGAAACAAATGGATGAAATGCTGGTCACTCAACTAATTCCCAGAAAAGTTCCCAGGTTCCCACCGGTCCTAAGTATCCAGTGTCTAGCCACATACCTGCATGCAGTGCTCACTAGGCACAGAATACCTTTTAGGTACTGTGGCATGTAGTGCCAAACCTCTGGGCTTCCTGGTTTTCCAAGATGGCTGTGCCCAGCAAACACAGTGTCTGAGCACAGTGTCTGGACAGGTGCAACTCATTAACCTCATAGCAAGAAAGCCAGTGATAAGGCAGCTGTTTCCTGGACTTCCCCTGATGAGAGGAAAGTCATCCTTCTGCCACATAAATGAAACACTAAATATACAAAACAAAGAAAAAAACATTAAAAGCTGCAAGGGAAAAAGATTAAGTCACATATAACGGCAAATCCATCAGGATCACATCTGACTTCTTAACAGAGGCTATGGAAGACAGAAGGGCCTGTACAGATGTCACAGAGACCCTAAGAGAACACAAATGTCAGCCCAGACTACTCTGCTCAGCAAAACACTCCGTCATCATAGCTGGAGAACACAAGATATGCTGTGACAAAAACAAATTCAAACAGTACCTATCAGTCCATCCCTCCTTACAGAAGATAGTAGGAGAAAAAATACAACCAAAGAAAGTTAACAACATCCAGAAAAACACAGGAAATAAATAACTTTAATACAGAAAAACTAAAAGTAGACAAGCACACAAACGCCTACCACAGCCAGCATCAAAATAAAGGAAACTAACAGTCACTGGTCATTAATCTCTCTCAACATCAATGGACTCATCTCTCCACAAAAAAACAAAAACAAAACAAAACAGCAGCAAACAGACTAATAGAATAGATGCATAGACAAAACCCAGTATTTTGCTGCATACAACAAACACATACCAACCACAATGTCACTTGACAGTACAGTGCTGAAAGAAGTTTTTCCAGCAAACGGTCCCAAGAAGTCAAGTCAAGTAGCCATTCTAATAAAAAAGAATATATCTAATAAAATAGAATTTCAACCAAAATTAATCAGAAAAGATGATGAAGGGAACTTCATATTCACCAAATGAAACTTCCACTAAGAGGATATTTCAATTATGAACATCTATGCCTCCACATTTGTAAAAGAAACATTGATAAAGTTTAAACCACACATGGATCCCCACACATTAATAGTGGAAAGCTTCAATACCCCACACTCGTCAAAGGGCAGGTCAACAAAACAGAAGCTAAACTGAGAAATAATGACACTAACAGATGTCATGAATCAAATGGACTTAACAGACATCTACAGAACCTTTCACCTTCTCCAACATTGACCATATAGTAGGTCACAAAGCAAGCCTCAACATATACAAGAAAATTCAAATAATATCTGATATCATATCAGAGCATATGGACTAAAGCTGGACCTCAACAATAGAAATAACAAAAAGCTTACACACACGTGGAAACTGAACAATTCCCTATTCTTCTTATTCATTGACAACTGATTCAGGGAAGAACTAGAGAAAGAAATTAGGGTCTTCCTAAAATTCAATGAAAATGAAGACACAACATACCCAAACTTTTTCTTTTTTTTCCGTTTCCAATCTTTAATTGGATAATTACTAAAGGATACTTTAGTTACTGTAAATATTGACCAAATTACAAAATTATACTGATATTTCACATATCTACACATATATAGTATAAAATTTGTGTGTGCATATAAACTAATGTTTTTTTTTACATTTTTATTTTATATTAATCACAGGTTATATACTTTGTATCCCAGCTATAGCCCCCTCCCGCATTCCCTCCCTATCCCTTCCATCCCTCCCTTTCCAAGTCCACTGATAGGGGAGGAGCTTCTCCCCTTCCTTCCAACTCTATCTTATCAGGTCTCTTCAGGACTGGCTCTAATGTCCTCTTCTATGGCCTAGCAAGGCTGCTCCTCCCCCGTGGGTGAGGGGGTCGAAGAGCCAGCCATTGTGTTCATGCCCGAAATAGTCCCTGTTCCCCCACTAGGGTACCCACTTGGATATTGAGCTATAATTTGCTACATTCAAGCAGGGGTTCTAGGTTATATCCATACATGGTCCTTGGTTAGAGAAACAGTCTCATAAAAGACCCCTGTGCCCTGATATGTTGGGTCCTTGTGGAGCTCCTATCCTCTCCAGGTCACACTAACTCCCCCTTCTTTCATATGTTTCCCTGCACTCTGCCAAAGGGTTGGTTATGTGTCTTAATATTTGCTTTGATACACTGCTAGGTAGAGTCTTTCCAAGACCCTCGGTGGTAGGTTCTTGTCCTGCTACTTGTTTTCTCCTACAACCAATGCCCATCCCATTTGTCTTTCTAAGTGAGGATTAATCCTCTTACACAGGTCCTCTTTCTTGTTTATCTTCTTTCGGTATATAGACTTCAGTATGTTTATCCTATCTTATAGGTCTATATAAGTGAGTATATACCATGTGTGTCTTTCTACTTTTGGGATAGCTCACTCAGGATGATTGTTTCCAGGTCCCACCATTTGCCTTCAAAATTCATGAATTCCTCCTTTTTAATTGCTGAGTACTGTTCCATTGTATAAAAGTACCACAATTTCTGTATCCATTCCTCAACTGGGGGACATCTGGGTTGTTTCCAGGTTCTGGCTATTACAAATAAAGCAGCTACAAACATAGTTGAGCGAATGTCCTTGTTGTGTACTTGAGCATCTTTTGGATATATGCTTAGGAGTGGTATAGCTGGATCTTGAGGAATCACTATTCTTAATTGTCTAAGAAAGCACCAAATTGATTTCCAGAGTGGTTGTCCAAGTTTGCATTCCCACCAGCAGTGGAGAAGGGTTCCCCTTTCTCCACAACCTCTCCAGCATGTGTTGTCCCTTAAGTTTTTGATCTTTGCCATTCTGAGAGGTATAAGGTGAAATCTCAGGGTCGTTTTGATTTGCATCTCTCTGATGGCTAAGGATGTTGAGCATTTCTTTAAGTGTTTTTCTGCCATTCTACATACCCAAACTTATGGGACACAATGAAAGAAGTATTAACAGGAAAGTCAATAACAATAAGTGCTATCATATAGAGATTGAATATATCCTTTACAAGCAATTTAATGGCGCACCTGAAATACCTAGGGAAAAAAAAAAGAAGCAAAACACACCCAAGAGGTGCTGATGGCTGGAAATCATCAAACTTAGGGCTGAAATCAATAAATTAGAAGCAAACAGTACAATTGAAGAATGAAAAACAAACAAACAAACAAACAAACAAACAAACCAAGAGCTGGTTCTTTGAGAAAATCAACAGATTATACAAATCCTTAGCCAAACTAACTAAAGGCAGAGAGAAACTCTCAAAATCAGCAAAATCAGAAATGAAAAGGGAGACATAACAGCAGATATTGAGGAAATCCAAATCAAAAGCCTGTATGCGACAAAATTTGAAAATCTAAATGAAATGGACAATTTCCATGATAGATTATCCTTACCAAAATTGAATCAAGATCAGGTAAACAAATTGAATAGTCCCATGTAACTTAAGGAAATAGATGCAGCCATTGAAAGTCTCAAAAAAAAAAAAAAAAAAAAAGCCCAGGGACACATGGTTTCAATGCAGAATTCTACTAAACCTTTAAAGAAGAGCTAAAACCAATACTCTTCAAACTATTCCATAAAATAGAAATAGAAGGACCATTACCAATCTCATTTTATGAGGCCACAGTCACCTTCATACCTAAACCACACAAAGACCCAACAAAGAAAATTTCAGACCATTTTTTCTTATGAACATTGTCTCAAAAATATTCAATTAAATATTCACAAACCAAATCCAAGAACACATCATCCACCATGACCAAGTGGGCTTTAAAATAATTGGAAAAAAAGCAAAAGATTTTTATGATCTGAAGAGAAACCAAAGTAGAACACAAGCAACTTGACACCAACAGACCAAATTATCCTATTAAAATAGGGGGTACAGAGCTATGCAGAGAATTCTCAACAGAGGAATATCAAATGGCAGAGAAGCACATAAAGAAAAGTTCAACATCCTTACTCATCAGGAAAATGCAAATCAAAATGACTCTGAGATTCTATCTTACACCCATTAGAATGGCTAAGACCAAAAACTCATGTGACAGCACATGCTGGTGAGGATCTGGAAAATGAGGAACTCTCCATTGCTGGTGGGAATGTAAACTTGTACAACTATTTTTGAAATCAATCTGGCACTTTCTCAGACAATTGGGAATAGTGGTACCTTAAGACCCAGCTATACCACTCCTGGGCATATACCCAAAAGATATTCTACCATACAAGGACATTTGCTCATCTGTGCTCATAGCTGCTTTACTCATAATAGCCAGATTCTGGAAACAACCTTGATGTTCCTTAACCAAAGAATGGATGCAAAAATTGTAGTTTAGTTACACAATGGAATATTACTGAGCTTTAAAAAAATAATGATATTACAAAATATGTTGACAAATGGGTGGTACTAGTAAAGATCATCTGGAGTGAGGTAACCTAGAACCAGAAAGACACACATGGTCTATACTCACTGTTAAGCAAATGTTAGTGTCATGTAATACAGGATAACTGTATTGCACAGACCTAGAGAAGCTAAATAACAAGGAGAACCTTGGGAGGATGATTAATTCTCATTTAGAAGGGCAAATAGAATAAATACCAGAAATGGTTGAAGAGAGGGAACAGGGAGCCTAACATAGAACTGCTGGGAAAGACTATCCAGTAGGGGGTTGAAGCAGATGATAAGACTTACAGTCAAACTTTGGACAGAGCACAGGGACTTGTTAGAAATAATGAGGACAAATAATGACCTGGAGGGGACAAAAGCTCCATAAGAAGACCAACAGAGCCAACAAATCTGGGCTCAGGGGTCCTGCAGAGAATGATGTGCCAACCAAGCACCATTCATGGAGAGGACCTAGTCCCCGTTTTGAGGTGTAGCCCACAGGCAGTTCACATAGGTTCCCTACTAAGGAGAGCGGGGGATGTCTCTGATATGAACTCTGTTCCCAGCTCCTTGATCACTTTCCCCTGGTAGGGGGGCTTTGCCAGGCCATAGAGGAAGACAATGCAGACAGTTCTAAGGAGATTTTGTAGGCTGGGGTCAGATGGTAGGAAAGGTCTCTCCCTTTCTGAGAACTAGAAGAATAGGATAGGGCAGAAGAGGGAGGGAGAGTGGGACCTGGAGGAGAGAAGGGAGGTATCTACAATTAGACTGTAAAGTGAATAAACTATAAAAAGATAAATTTAAAAAGTTAAGCAAAAAGAAATAATTTAAAATGAAAAAAATAACCATAATACTGCAAGTCATGGCAATTCTCCTATTTGTATAAGTTGTTTCAATATCACTTTCCAACAGAGTAGAAGTGCCAATGGGTTAAAAGTTAGAATGGGGGTTAGAGAATATAAGGTGACATGTCCTCAGTTCATCAAAATGTAATAGGAAGAAACTTGTTATGTGTCTAGCACAGGGAGACAAAGGCAAAGGAATGGATTTGAAAAAGGATCAATGCTGCATGACTATGTAATGCAATTGGTACAGAACTGAAGAGAGCCAGGGTGATTCCACAAACAGGTGAGAAAGGTATATCCTTTTTTAGAGGTGTACATTTGATACAATTTCAACAGAAACACCTTTATGATGTTAAAACATGTACACTTTTTAATTCGTTTATTTTTCATTAACTACAATTTACTCATTTTGTATCCCAACTGAATCCCTTTCCCTCGTCCGCTCCAAATCCCACCCTTCCTCCCTCTTCTCTTCCCATGCCCCTCCCCCAGTACACTGATAGTGTAAGGGGAACTAGGGTTATCTCTGACTTAAAACCTTTACACTTTAAAAAGGGAAACCGACTCAGAGAATGCCTTATTGGTCAGTCTTGATTCAACAAGATGGCCTTTTCATCTTTCTCTCTCTTTGTTCTTGTTATTTTCAAGACAGTGTTTACCTGTGGAACTCCACCTGTCCTGGAAGTTGTTATGTAAACCAGACTGGAATATTTCATTCTTTATTTTACTGTTGCTCCTTGAAATTTAGAGCTATCATGTTGACAGTGAATTCAAGGAACTTCATCTAGGAAAAAAGGGCATAGTAAAGAGTTCTTTTAAAAAATATCCTTCACCTTTTAGGAGGAGATCCAAGATGGCTGCCACTAGAGGAAACTGTATCTGAGGAGTAGGACAGCAGAAACAACGCAGCAACCAGGAGACTGAACTCTGGGACCTAAAACACCAGCACCCGTGATTGCCAGGTGAGCAGAACTCCCACGGTGAGAAAATCAAGCGGGAAAACTCTAGGGACACCCAGTTATTCCCCGGAAAAACCTCCGGGTGACCAGTGGCACACAGCTCTGATCAGAACTAGCAGCCACCTTGATGGGCGCCCACACCTGCTATTATAGACTGGATCACACAGTCTCACCGGCAGTCTGAGGAGGAACCGGGTACTGTTTTCACCAAACTGCACCCTACAAGCGCAACTGCGCCCGGGTTCTGCTTCAACCCACGGGTGTGCAGCGGGCACGAACCAATCGCCAGAACCACCCCAGTCTGAGAAAGGCTGGGGACCATTTTGACCAGTTTGCACTCTGCGGGTGCGAGCCACAGCAAAACCTCAGTCCGTGTGCCAGTCCTTGGGAAAGTCTGGGAGGGACCTGAGTTCTGCTTCAACCCACGGGTGCGCTTTGGGCGTGCACGGATCGCAGGAGCCACCCAGAATGACAAAGTCCGGGACCATCTTGACCAGACCACACACTGAGGGCCAAAACCTCAGTCCCTGTGTGTGTCCACAGGACAGACAGAGAAGGGCTCGGGCTCCATTTCAGACAGGCCTGCATTCAGCTGAGGCACACCAACCCAAACCCAATGTGCGTGCCCCAAATATCATCTCAGACCATGGTACACAGCCCCTGGCACAGAAGGGGGGAGCCAAATCTCCATTCCAGGGGAGAGCCCTTACAAGCCCAGGGCTGAGCACAAAGACTCCAGCTGACATCTCAAAAGACTGAGGAGCGAGACCTGCAGACCAGAGGGGTGACCAGTCTGCAGTGCTCACAGCTTCTAGGACAGAGCACGAAGCCAGACACACAGAGCCCACAAAAGAGTTCGACTGAGACAACAACAAACAATAACAAACCACCAGAAATCCATGATCTTCTTGAAGAATACTCCTGACAGAAGAGACTGACAGTTTCAGACTGAAGTACAGCATTAAAGTACAAACAGCTTCCTGATTATATATAAAAAAATGCCCAGAAATCGGCGAAAGAACTCACCCAACAAAAATCAGGACACCATGGCCCCACCAGAAACACCCAAAAGCAATAGAGATTTTAATTCAGCAGAGACACAGGAAAATTATCTTAAAGCGTTGATTATGCAGATATTGGAGGAACAAGAGGAGAGACAAA
>JAQQSO010003469.1:0-13523 GCA_028658305.1 Pachyuromys duprasi
ATATTAGAAAAAGAAAAAATACATTTCTTTCTATGACAGTCCATATCTGAAGCGAAAAGGAAAAGAAGGTGGTGCACATGTGGAGGGTTGGATATGACATCAGAGTCTGTACTACAGATGGAAGAGTATTGATGTGTGCAGGATACCTATGACACCTGTTTATTCAATTCAGGGACAATACTGATGTTTTTACAGCATGTCATGTCAGGTGTTCAGGAGAGGAAAAGATGCCCTAATGTCAATACTAGCACCCATCAAAACTGAAAATATTAGGAAGGTACAAATTTGGCACTTTCTTAGACAATTAGGAGTTGTGCTTCCTCGAGATCCAGCTATACCACTCCTAGGATGTATCCAAAAGATGCTCAAGTACACAACAAGGACATTTGGTCAACTATGTTCATAGATACATTATTTGTAATAGCCAGATCCTGGAAACAACCCAGATGTCCCTCAGTTGAGGAATGGATACAGAAATTGTGGTACTTTTACACAATGGAATACTACTCAGCAATTAAAAACAAGGAAATCATGAAATGAGCAGGCAAATAGTGGGACGTGGAAATGATCATCCTGAGTGAGGTATCTCAAAAGCAGAAAGAAACATATGGTATATACTCACTTATATAGACCTGTAGGATAGGAAGGTCATACTGAAATCTATACACCTAGGGAAGATAAACAAGAAGGAGGGCCCAGGTTGGTATGATCAATGCTCATTTAGATGGACCAAGGAGAAGGACATTGAATGTAAGAGAAAGCAAGCAACAGGACAAGAGCATACCAAAGAGGGCCTCTGAAAGAATCAATATAGCAATGTATCAAAGCAGATATTAAGACTTTCAACAAAGCCTTCTGCAGAGGGCTAGGAATAATAATGAAAAAAGGGGGAGTCAGTAAGGCTTGGGAAGAAAAAGAGGTCCACAAAGACCAAATAGATCAGGGCACAGGGGTCTTTTAGAAGACGTTTTCCCCAACCAAGGACCATGTATGGATATAACCTAGAACCCCTGCTCAGATGTGGTCCATAGTAGCTCAGTATCCAACTGGAGACCCTAGTAAGGGGAACAGGGTCTATTTCTGTCATGAACTCAATGGCTGGCTCTTTGACCCTCCCACACACACGCCCAGGAGTAACAGCCTAGCTAGATCCCAGAAGAGGACATTGCAGTCAGCCCTGACGAGATAAGATAAACTAGGGTCTGATGGAAGGGCAGGAGGTCCTCCCCCATCAGTGGACTTGGAGGGACACAGGGAGGAGATGAGGGAGTGATGGGGAGAGTGGGAGGGAATGAGGGAGTGGGCTATGCCTGGGATACAAAGCACCTAACCTGTGATTAATATAAAAATATATAAATTACATTTAAAAAAAAGAAAATTTGGATGTACATAAACTCAACTCTGTAGCTTCCCTTTCACTCTTTATCTTAGCAATATATACTCAATTTGCATTTCTATCAACTTTCTTCTACGTCAAGAATTCTGAGATATCTTGACCTATATGGTGATGGGTGCCTTAAAGCTTTATAGCCATTCTGCCATTTATGTGCACACACCTATTTACTGTGTAATAGGTGACCTGAAAGTTTACATTATTAGTTAACACTAGAATTTAAAAAAAAAACAATAACAAAACCAACTCTACCATGTTTGTTTCAGTCAAGTTTATCAATGAAAGTAGCAATAATTGACAAATTGTTGCTATTGATCATGATACTTTGCAATTTTTTTGAATTCCAATATATTATGACATTGAAGAAAGACATGAATATTTTCATTTCTGTTTTATATACCATGCTGATTTTATAATAAATATTGCTTTGAAACCCGAGCAGTCCATATCTCTCATCAGTTTGATTGTAACAGACTATGTTGTCTATAGCATTCCATGTTCAGATGATAGGGATTGATTTTAAGATAGTTTATGACAATGAATTTCTTTTATTTGATATTAGAGTTAGCCAATCAATGGTTATGCTCTTTCAAAAATTCAGTAATTTTCAGTTTGTGCCTTTTAAAATTGTTGCTTTACTTTTCACGAATAACAATTTTCCCATCAGAAAACAGCTTTCAACTTAGGTGATTCAAAGAAAAACATTACTTTGTAGACATGCTGCAGAAGTGGAGAGGGATTCAGGAAAACAACAAACATTAGGCACCCAGAGAGACTACCCAAAGCAGGAAGCCATAATCATCTCTACAGCTAATGGGAGAAAGAGAAGTATGTGCATTTGTAAAGATCAAGGAGACATCAATGTTGAAGAAGGGAAACAACTAGCAGAAGTAAAATAGTTCATAAGCAGGGAAAGAGTAAAGACAGAGGTATTACCATACCTCCCTTTTGTCTCACCTTCTAATACCATGTTAGAGATGAAATTCAGTCAACCCATAACTCTGTATATCATATATCACCCTCAGATAATTGAGCTTCCAAACTTCATAAAAATAAGAAGATACATAGGTCAAAAGGCACTCAGAAGCCAGGCATCAAGGGAAGAAGATCAATCTCACAAGCACAAGATATTCAGAAAAAGGCACAAAGTGAATCAAGGAAAAGCAAAGCAGGGTATAGAGAAGAAGCTGGCACACATTCAGAGGTTACTATTTCACTTAGAAGGAGTAAAACATTAGAGCATCTGGAGCATCAACCAAGGACAATGCATACACTGGACCTAGGTCCTCTACATATAAGTATCCTATGGGCAGCTTAGGCTTCATGTGGGCCCACTAGTTAGAGGAGTGGGAGTAGCTCTGACATGGATTGTGTTGCTTGCTTTTTGATCACTTCCCCCTGATGGGACTACCAGGCCACAGGGGAAGAAGACAAACTCAGTCTTCATGTCAATAGGTGAGCTGGGGTGTGGGGGTAGGTGGGCTCCCATATTCTGAGAAACAGGAGAGAGTGGACTCTGGGGAGAGGGTTGGACTTGGGGGAGAGGAGGGAGGGGTCAATGACAGATATGAAGGTTGAATTAATTAATAAAGAAAATTCCTAAAAAAACAAAACAAAACCAAACAACAAAAAAAAATCGAAGCATCTAACAATGTTTCATATCACCGTATGTTTTTCATTAGACAACTGCATTTTTATCCTAATTTGTGTTCCCTAAAAATAGATATCTTTTTACATAATCAGAACAAAACTCTAGTAAAATGAAAAAAAATCAAACAAATCCTATTTTCCTACCTTCTCTTTCTTTACCTTTATCATTGGTACATAATTCAGGGGATTCCTATTTCTTTTGTTAATATCAAAACAAATCCTATTTTCATACGTTCTTTATTCTTACATTTACCATTGGTACATAATTCAGTGGATTTCTATTTCTTTTGTTAATCCTGTTGGGCAAGGATAAAACCATTACCATAAAATTTGATTCAAATTTGAAAGAAGCTTAACATTTATTGGTGTATACCCAGTTTCTGGGCAGCAACTGCCTCCTAAATCACATAAAGAGAGCACCCACATCCCTCAGTCCATTTTTAGGGACACTTTAAGGAGTAGAATGACAAGTAGAGGACCTGAGGTAAGAGGATTAATCCTCACTTAGAAAGACAAATGGGATGGACATTGGATGTAGGAGAAACAAGTAGCAGGACAAGAGCCTACCAGAGAGGGCCTCTGAAAGTCTCTACCTAGCAGTGTATCAAAGCTGATACTGAGACTCATAGCCAAACCTTCAGCAGAGTGCAGGTAATCATATGAAAAAGGGGGGTGTTAGTATGACCTGAAGAGGACAGGAGCTCCGCAAGGACCAAATATATCAGGGCACAGGTTTCTTTTATGAGACTGTTTCTCTAACCAAGAACCATGTATGGATATAACCTAAAACCTCTGCTTGAATGTAGCAAATGGTAGTTCAATATCCAAGTGGGTACACTAGTAAGGGGAACAGGGACTATTTCAGACACTGCAGCCAGTCCTGAAGAGACCTGATAAGCTAGAGTTAGATGGAAGGGGAGGTGGTCCTCCCCTATCAGTGGACTTAGAAAAGAGCAGGGAGGAGATGAGGGAGGGATGGGGGAGATAGGGAGAGAATGTGGGAGGCGGCTAAGGCTGGGATTCAAAGTACATAACCAGTGATTAATATAAAATAAAATGTTTTTAAAAAACATAAAAATAGAAAAATAGCTCTAACAGTAAATAGAAACTTATACTTTTAAAAACTATACAGCACAATGGCGTTTCCTTTAAAATGTAATCAGGTAGGTTCCTCACTTTTTTAAATTAAATTTTTATCTTTTATATTAATTACAGTTTATTTACTTTGTATTGTAGCTGAAGTCCTCTTACTCATTCCTTCCCAGTCCCATCCTCCTTCCCTCATTTCCTCCAAGGCCACTGATAGGGGAGGTTCTCCTTCCATTCTATAGGATCCTAGCTCATCAGGTCTATTCAGGACTGACTTTATTTTCGTCCTCTGTGGCCTAGCAAAGCTGCTCTCCTCTCTTGGGGAGGTGATCAAAGAGCCAGCCAAACTGACTTCAAGTCAGAGACAGTCCCTGTTCCCCTTAATAGGGAACCCGCTTGGATACTGAGCTGCCATGGGCTACATATGAGCAGAGGTTCTAGGTTATATCCACGAATGGTCCTTGGTTAGAGTATCAGTCTCAAAAAAGACCCCTGTGCCCAGATTTTTTGGCTTTCGTTGTGTAGCTTTTTTCCTTTACAGGTCTTACTATCTCCCCCCTTTTCATAAGATTTCCTGCACTCTGCCCAAAATTTGGTTATGAGTCTCAGCATCTGCTTTGATACACTGCAGGGAAGAGTGTTTCTGAGGCCCTCCGTGGTAGGATCCTGTCTTGTTTCCTGTTTTCTCATTTTGGAATGTCCATCCTGTTTGTCTTTCTGAGTGAAAATTGATCATCTTATCCAGGGTCCTCTTTCTTGCTAAGCTTCCTTAGGTGTACAGATTTTAGTATGTTTATCCTATATTATATGTCTAATATCCACATATAAGTCAGTATATACCTTCTGTGTCTTTCTTCATCTGTGATACTGTACTCAGGATGATCTTTTCTAGATGCCACCAATGACCATGATTTCCTTGTTTTTAATTTCTGAGTGGTATTCCATTGTGTAAATGTACCACAATTTCTGTATCCATTCCTACACTAAGGGACAACTTATTACCAGATTCTGGCTATTACAAATAAAGCTGCTAAAAACATCGTTGAGCAAATGTCCTTGTTGTGTACTTGAGCATATTTTGGATATATGCCTAGCAGTGTTATAGCTGGATATTGAGGAAGTACTATTCCTAATTGTATGAGAAAGTGCCAAAATGATTTTCAGGGTGGTTGTAGAAGTTTGCATTCCCACCAGCAATGGAGGAGGGTTCCCCTTTCTCCACAACCTCTCCAGCATGTATTGTCACTTGAGTTTTTATCTTAGCCATTCTGACAGGTGTAAGGTGATATCGCAGAGTCATTTTGATTTGCATTTCCCTAATGACTAAGGACATTGAGCAGTTCTTTAAGTGTTTCTCTGCCATTTTATATTCATCAACAGAGAACTCTCTGTTTAGCTCCTTATCCCGTTTTTAAAATTGGATTACTTTATTTGTTGGTTTTTAACTTCTTTAGTACTATATATTCCAGATATTAGCCCTCTGTCAGTTATAGCGTTGGTGAAGATCCTTTCCCAATCTGTACGTAGTCGTTTTGTTCTGACCTGATGACAGTGTCCTTTGCTTTCTGAAAGCTTTTCAGTCTCATGAGGTCCCACTTATTGATTGTTGTTCTTAGAGCCTGTGCTGTTGGTGTTCTGTTAAGGAAGTTGTCTCCTGTACCAATGAGCCCTAGTCTCTTCCCTGCTTTTTTTACTAACCGATTTAGCATTCGTTTCATGCTTTGAGGTCTTTGTTCCACTTGGACTTTAATTTTGAGTAGGGTGATGAATATGGATCTATTTGTATTGTTTTGCATGTAGACATCCAGTTGGAACAGCACCATTTGTCATTTTTCAATTGTATGGTTTTGGCTGCTTTGTCAAAATCAAGTATCAGCAGGTGTGTGGGTTCATTTCTGGGTCTTCTGTTTGATTCCATTGATCCACCATTCTGTTTCTGTGCCAGTATCATGCAGTTTCTGTTACTATTGCTATGTAGCACAGCTTGAGATCAGGGATGGAGATATGTCCTAATGATATGTGGTTGTACAAGATAGTTTTGGCAATTCTGGGATTTTTGTGTTTCCATATGAAGTTGAGAATTGTTATTTCAAGGTCTGTAAATAATTGTGTTGGTATTTTGATGGGAATTGCATTGAATCTGTAGATTGCTTTTGGCAGAATGGCCATTTTCACTATGTTATTCCTGTAGATCCATGAGTATGAGAGTTCTTTCCATCTTCTAATAGCTTCTTCAATTTCTTTCTTCAGAGCCTTGAAGTTTTTTTTGAACAGGTCTTTTACTTTCTGGGTTAAAGTTACACCAAGGTACTTTATGTTGTTAGTGGCTGTTGTGAAGGGTGGTGTTTCCCTAATTTCTTTCTCGGCCCTTTTGTCTTTGGTATACAGGAAGGCTTCTGGTTTTTTTGAGTTAATTTTCTTGTGTGTTAATCCAGCCTCTTTGCCAAAGATGTCTAGCAGCTGAAGGAGTTCTCTGGTTGGATTTTGGGTTCACTCATGTATGCTATCATATCATCTGCAAGTAATGATACTTTTACTTCTTCTCTGTATCTCCTTGATCTCTTCTAGTTGTCTTATTTCTCTCACTAAGACTTCAAGTACTATGTTTATGAGTTATGGAGAGAGTGGGAGGTCTTACCTTGTCCCTGATTTCTGTGGTATTCATTTAAAGTTTCTCTTCGTTTAGTTTGATGTTGGCTATAGGATTACGGTATGTTGTTTTTACTGCCCTTAGGTATGTGCCTTTTATCCCTGATATCTCCAAGACTTTAAACATGAATTGGTGTTGGTTTTGTAAAATGTTTTTTCAGCATCTAAGGAGATGATCATGTGTTTTTTTTCTTTCAGTTTGGTTATGTGGTGGATTACTTTGATATATTTCAATATATTGAACCACTCCTGAACACCTGGGATGAAGCCTATTTGTTCATGATGGATGATATCTTTTATTTGTTCTTGGATTCATTTTGTAAGTATTTTATTGAATATTTTTGTATCAATGTTCATAAAAGAGATAGGTCTGAAGTTCTATTTTTTGTTTGGTCTTTGTATGGTTTAAGTATCAAGGTGACTGTGGCTTCCTAGAATCAGTTTGGTAATTTTTTTTTTTTAATTTTGTGGAAGAGTTTGAAGAGAATTGGAGTTAGTTCTTCTATGAAACCATCTGGCCCTGGGTTTCTTTTTGGAAGGAAGACTTTTGATGACTGCTTCTATTTCCTTAAATGGTAACTATCAAGAAAATTGTCCATTTCATTTAGATTTTCAAATTTTGTGACATATGGGCTTTTGTTTTAAGGCCTAATGATTTTTTGGATTTCCTCAGTGTCTGTTTTTATGTCCCCCTTTTTGTTTCTGATTTTGTTGATTTGGATATTTTCTCTCTGCCTTTTAGTTAGTTTGGCTAAAGGTTTCTCTCAAAGAACCAGTTCTTGGTTTCATTGATTCTTTGAATTGTTTTGTTTCTAATTATTTTCATAAGCCGTGAGTTTGATTATTTCAAGCCATCTGCTCCTCTTGCATGTGTCTGTTTTTTTTTTTTTTCCTGTTGGCCTTTCAGGTGAGCCATTAAGTTGCTTGTATGAGATATTACAAATTTCTTCTTGAAGGCACTTAATGCTATGAACTTTCCTCTTGGTACCGCTTTCATTGTTTCCCATAAGTTTGGATATGCTGTTCCTTCATTTTCATTGAATTCTAGGAAGTCTTTAATTTCTTCCCAGCTATCATTGAGTAGCGAGTTTTTCAGTTTCCATATATGTGTAGGCTTTTTTCTATTTCTGTTGTTGCTGAGGTCCAGCTTTATTCCATGGTGGTCAGATAGAATACCAGGGTTTATCTCAATTTTCTTGTAGCTGTTGAGGCTTGCTTTGTGACCACCTATGTGCTCTATTTTGGAGAAGGTTCCATGAGGTGCTGAAAAGAAGGTATAATCTTTTGAATTTGGGTGAAAAGTTCTGTAGACATCTATTAGGTCCATTTGATTTAGGACCTCTGTAAGTGCCATTATTTCCCATATTTAGCTTCTGTCTAGATGATCTGTCCTTTGGAGAGAATAGAGTGTTGATTTCCCACTATTAAGGTGTTGGGATTGATGTGTGATTTACATTTTAATAATGTTTTATTTTACAAAAGTAGGTGCTCTTGTATTTGGGGCATAGATGTTCAGAATTGTGATGTCCTTCTGGTGGATTTTTCCTTTGATGAGAATAAAGTGCCCCTCCTCATTATTTTTATTAATTTTGGATGACAGTCTATTTTATTAGATACTAGGATTGCTACCCCAGCTTGTTTTCTGGGTTCATTTGTTTGAAAAGCACTTTTCTAGCCCCTAACTCTGAGGTAGTTTTTATCTTTTTTGCAGAGGTGTGTTTCTTGGATGTAGCAGAATGTTGGACCCCATTTCTGCAACCATTTTGTTACTCTGTGTCTTTTTAGTGAAGATTTGAGTCCATTAATATTGATAGATAATAGTGACCAATGGATGTTAGTTTCTTTTATTGTGGAGTACGTGCTGTTACTGTGCTTCAATGCTTGTTTTCTTTTAATTTTTGTTGTGAGATAATCTATATCCGTTGTTTTCTTGAGTGTTGTTTTCTTTGGATTGGAATTTTCCTTCTAATATATTCTATAGGGTTGGGGTGCTGTGTAGATACGGTTTAAGTTTAGTTTTGTCATGGAATATTTTTTTCCCCATTTTTGTTGACTGAAAGCTTTGCTGGATTTAGTAGTCTGGGTTGCCCTCTGTTGTCCTTTAAAGTCTGCATGACATCTGCCCAGGCCATTATGGCTTTCATAGTTTCTTCCCTTAGTCCATTTTTTAGGAACTCTTTAAGTAGTAAAATCACTAGTACACATAAATCAAGTTTACAGAAGTGAGACAATGAAGCACTAAGAAAGTACAGAAAAATCTCCAAAAATATGTGCCCACCATGTGATTAAGAGTGTTAGGGGAATTAGGGAGGGTTTGTGTGTTTTCAAAAACAAGTCAAGGTCATGGGTTAGTGCAGGTCTAGAAAACAGAGACTTAAAAATAGAAACTCAGCTCTGACAGTAAATGGAAACTTATTTTTTTTAACAATACAGCACAATGGCCTTGCCTGTAAAATGGAGTCAGGCAGGTTCCTCACTTTTAAGAGAGAAACTATAATTTCTGTTATGGTCTGTAGTGCCCTAATTCTTCAAGGACATCTTGTTCCATTTCTATCCCTTGTTCAACTAATTTTTGATTAGTACTAATTTCTAATCTTATTCAAAAGCTTAGAAATGTGCTTTTTTCCTATAATACTCCAAAATTCTCCCATTCTACCTTTCTGGTTTTTTTTAATGCTCTTTTATTGTTCATATCTTATCTCAGGGACCAAATCCTTAGGGAAGGCTTCATTTATATCCTAGGTCAGCTTACTTACCTGTATCTACATATTTTTTTACATCATAAACATTTCCTTCATAAGAAATTGCATTTGCAAATCTATAATTCAAAGACTGGATTAGCTGTGTTTCCATTTTATCTACTGAATAATATGCTCTGTTAAACTTAAACAGTAGGTTTGGTCATCATTATAACTGCAGAACCTACTTCTGTTGCTACCTGTCAATAATAAGCTTCCAAGAAACAGTCATAAAAAATGTTGAAAAGACAGGCAAATTGTATATTTCAGTTGCTTTATGTTAATGTTGTTAGAAACAAACTGAATGTCACAAAGAAATGTACAAAGTGAAAGTAGTTCAGTAAGACAATTACTTTTGGATAACTGGTAAGCAAAGGGAAAAGTTCAGGAAATTTGAATTCTTGCTCAATTAACAACTTTTGATTTATAAAAATTCATAATATGACATGAAATACATGTATTTTTAGTTGTGTTTGACTATTTGATTCTAAATTCTGTATTTAATTATCTGCATTCAATAACTAGAATAATATTCCTACCATATATATTGGTGCTTCATATATTTTACAGGTTAAATTGGTTCTTTTAGAATTGTATATTCAGTTTATGTCCTTGAAATGTCTGAAATAAAATAAGTGGTAGCATTTTTTTGCATTAAAGAAATGTTTCTGTCTAAGACATAAAAATACAGTCTTCTGAAAACTATTTTAAAATTACCCTTTATCCATCTTGCATTTTTCTTTCAATAAAACTCACATTTTGCTAAGCATAAAAAAGAAATGTGGTTTTTTTCTTGGTATGAGCATGAATGCACAGTAGTTAAAATTATTCAAAGTAAATGTTCTTTTAGTGTAGAAAGTGGTTATATCAGGAGGAATGTTGTCTGTTGCCTCTGAGACAATTCTAAACAAATTATCATACACCACATTTGCGACATGATCTATGAAGTTCTGAATAGAAGAATATTTTCATAATTGACATATCTGTGGTCAGAGAGATGTGAGTTCAAACCTGTTGCAACACCCTTATTAAGGCTGATGTTACAGATTTTAGAGCATATATAAATATATTTATAATATATATATTATATATATATATTAATATATATATATATATATATATATATATATATTAGATTTTTCTCCAAACTGCAAGTCTTAATTAACTCTTTCTGGTGCTTTCATTGCACCAAAATTGACTTGCTGATTCAAAGACAGTCACTGGATGTGATTTAAAATGAGTAAGAATGGACATCCTGGGTGTGCTATCCTTTCAAACAAGCAAGAGCAGTTCACGCTTCTTTATCTAATGTGGCAACCCACATGATGTGGACAGGGAGAACTACTATCCTACAATCATTTACCAGTCTTTGACTTTTATGCTTTATTTTATACAATCTACTTAAATATCTGCTCTTTCAGGGTAAGGAGCTCTTTTTTATTTGTTTTTACCAGGAGAAAAATGATTGTTGTTTCCTAAGAGTTTTTTTTTATTAATTATTTTTTTTAATTTTAAGTAACTTATTTTATATTAATTACAGGTTATATACTTTGTATCCCAGCCGTAGCCTCCTCCCTCATTCCCTCCCACTCTCCCCATCACTCCCTCATCTTCTCCCTGCCAGCCTCCAAGTCCACTGATAGGGGAGGACCTACCACCCTTCCATCTGAACTTAGCTTATTATGTCTCTTCAGGGCTGGCTGCAATGTCTTCTTCTGGGATCTAGCTAGGCTGCTCCTCCCTCGGGGGATTAGGGGGACTGTCGACAAGCCAGCCATTGAGTTTATGATGGAGATAGTCCCTGTTCCCCTTACTAGGATACCCAGTTGGATACTGAGCTAACATTGGCCATATCTGAGCAGGGTTCTAGTTTATATCCATACATGGTCCTTGGTTGGGAAAACTGTCTCATAAAAGACCCCTGTGCCCTGATCTATTTGGACTTTGTGGAGCTCTTATCCTCCCCAAGTCTTACTAACTCCCCGTTTTTTTCATATGATTCCCTGAACTCTGTGAAAGCTTTGGATGGGAGTCTTATTATCTGCTATGATACATTGCTAGTTAGAGTCTTTCAAATGCCCTCTGTGGTAAGCTCAATCCTGTTGCTTGTTTTCTCCTACATTCAATGTCCATCACGTTGGTCCATCTAACCTATAATTGATCTTGGTACCCTGGGTCCCCCTTTTTGCTTATCTTCCCTAGGCATATAGATTTCAGCATGTCCATCCTATCCTATATGTCAATATAAGTGAGTATATACCAAGTGTTTCTTTCTGCTTTTGGGATACCTCACTCTGGAATATTGTTTCCAGGTCCCACCATTTGCCTGCAAAATTCATGATTACCTCATTTTTAATTGCTGAGTAGTATTCCATTGTATAAGAATACCACAATTTCTGTATCCATTCCTCAACTGAGGGACATCTGGGTTGTTTCCAGCTTCTGGCTATTACAAATAAAGCAGCTACGAACATGGTTGAGCAAATGTCCTCATTGTGTACTTGAGCATCTTTTGGATAAATGCCTAGGAGTGCTATAGCTGGGTCTTGAGGAATCACTATTCCTAATTGTCTAAGAAAGCTCATATTGATTTCCAGAGTGGTTGTACAAGTTTGCATTCACACCAGCAATGGAGAAGGGTTCCTCTTTCTTCACACCATCTCCAGGATGTGTTGTCACTTGAGTTTTTTATCTTAGCCATTCTGACAGGTGTAAGGTGAATTCTCAGGGAGGTTTTAATTTGCATCTCCCTGATGGCTAAGGATTTTGAGCATTTCTTTAAGTGTTTTTCTGCCATTCTACAGTCCTCTACAGAGAGTTTTCTCTTTAGCTCCATACCCCATTTTTTTTAAATGGATTACTTGATTTGTTGCTTTTTAAAGTCTTGAGTTCTTTATATATACTGGATATTAGACCTCTGTCAGAAGTGAGATTGGTAATGATCCTTTCCCAGTCTGTAGGCTGTCGTTTTGTTTTGATGACAGTATGTTTTGCTTTACAGAAGCTTTTCAGTTTCATGAGGTCCCATTTATTGATTGTTGATCATAGGGTCTGTGCTGTTGGTGTTCTATTCAGGAAGTAGTCTCCTGTGCCAATGAGTTCTAGGGTCTTCCTGACTTTTTCTTCTAACTGGTTTAGTGTGTCTGGTTTTATGTTGAGGTCTTTGATCCACATGGACTTTAGCTTTGTGCAAGGTGATAAATATGGATCTATTTTCATTTTTCTGCATACAGATATCCAGTTGGACCAGTACCATTTGTTGAAGATGCTGTCTTTTTTCCACTGAATGGTTTTGGCTTCTTTGTCAAAAATCAAGTTTCCATAGGTGTGTGGGTTCATCTCTGGGTCTTTTATTCGGTTCCATTGATCCACTATTCTGTTTCTATGCAAATACCATGCAGTTTTTATTACTATTACTCTGTAGTACAGCTTGAGGTCAGGGATGGAGATACCTCCAGATGATCTGTTGTTGTAGAGGATTGTTTGGAGATTCTGGGTTTTTTGTTTCTCCATATGAAGTTGAGTATTTTTCTTTCAAGATCTGTGAAGAATTGTGAAGGTATTTTGATGGGGATTGCATTGAATCTGGAGATTTCTTTTGGAAATATTGTCATTTTCAGTATTTTAATCCTAAAAATCCATGAGCACAGGAGGTCTTTCACCTTCTAATATCTTCTTCGATTTCTTTCTTCAGAGATTTGAATTTTTTTGTTTCAAATAGGTCTTTCACTTGCTTGGTTAAAATCAATCCAAGGTATTTAATGTTATTAGTAGCTATTGTGAAGGGTGTTGTTTCCCTAATTTCCTTTTCAGCCCTTTTGTCTTTGGTGTACAGGAGGGCTTCTGATTTTTTTGAGTTGATTTTGTATCCAGCCACTTTACTGAAGGTGTTTATCAGTTGAAGGAGTTCTCTGGTTGAATTTTTGGGGTCACTCATGTATATTATCATATCATCTGCAAATAGTGATACTTTGACTTCTTCCTTTCCAATTTGTATCCCCTTG
>JAQQSO010003470.1:0-13523 GCA_028658305.1 Pachyuromys duprasi
GGGGGCGGGTATGAGGGAGATGAGGGAGGGAGTGGGATGGTGGGAGCGAATGAGGGAGCGGGCTACGCCTGGGATGCAAATTACCTAACCTGTGATTGATATAAAAATAAATAAATTTAAAAAAAAAGAAGGTCTCTTATGCCCTTTCAGTCTGGTTCATGTACACACACACATACACACAGGGACTGAGGTGGTTTCCGGGTGGCGGTGGTTGGTGCGCGCCTGCCTTATGCCTGCTGGTTGAAACAGAACCTGGGTCCTTCTCAGACTGTCCCCTGGACTCACACAGGGACTGAGGTGGTTACTGGTGGACCCGAGCAGTGTGCACCTGCAGTGTGCAGGTCAATCAAAATGGTACCCGTGTCCTCCTCCGTCTGGCCCAGAGACTGTGAGACCCAGTCTGGTATGGTGGCTGCGGGTGGCCAGAGTGGCTGTGGTCGCCCAGTGCAGCTGCTAGTTCAGATCAGAGTTGTGTGCTGCCAGTCATATGGAGATTTTTCTGGGGATTAACTGTGTGTCCCTAGGAATTTCCTACTTGATTTCCTCACCGTAGGAGTTCCGCTCACCTGGCAATCACAAATGCTGGTGTTTTAGGTCCCAAAGTTCAGTCTCCTGGTTGCTGCATTGTTTCTGCTGTCCTACTCCTCAGACACAGTGTCCTCTCCTGGCAGCTGTCTTGAATCCTCTCCCAAGTTTTTAATCATGAAAGATGTCAAAAATTATCCAAAGTGTTCTGAACCTTTTGAGATGTTAGAATTATTCTTTTTTAATTCCTTCTTTTTTATTTTTTAATCATTTTTATATTAATCACAGGTTATGTACTTTGTATCTCAGCTGTAGCCCCCTCCCTTACTCCCTCCCAATCCCACCATCCCTCCCTCATCTACTCCCTGCCCCTTTCCAAGTCTACTGATAGGGGAGGACCTCCTCCCCTTCCATCTGACCCTAGCTTATTTTTATCCAGGATTCTTTTTGTCCACTTTAGTGTGATTTTTGACTTGCATAATTTGAATACCACTTAATCCCTAGTGTGAAACTCCCTTGATTATAGCATATCATTATTTCTGTGTCATTGAGGTTCAGTTTGGCTAAGATCTTAGATATTTTTTAAATCTATTTTTACCAGGGATAATTTGTATGTAGTTTTTTGTTACTAAAATATTGGTAATAAAATAATACTACCTTGCAGCCAGCCCTGAGGAGACAGGATAAGCTGGGTTTGGATGGAAGGGAAGGAGGTCCTCCCCTGTTGGTGGACTTGGAGGGGGCGGGGAAGAGGGAGATGAGGGAGGGAGTGGGAGGGTAGGAGGGAATGAGGGAGGGGGCTATGCCTGGGACTCAAAGTACCTAACCTGTGATTGAGATAAAAATAAATAAATTTAAAAAATTAAAAAAAATAATATTACCTATATATTAATGATGAATAATTCATCCTGAGAAAACTACTGACAGTCTCTCCAGCCCTTTTTTGAGAAGTAGTATTGCTATCCAAGGCTAGCTTCATGCTTCCAGTTCCTCTGCCTTATCCCACAAAACACAGCCCCTTTCTCATTTCTTATCAGTAGTTTTGAAGGTGATGAAACACCCCAGCCTTTATCTGGAAAAAAATCTGTTTCCCTAATTTCTGATAGTTAGCTTTTCTGGGAGAATATTTTTTACGTTTTTCTTCCCTTTTGTTGTTGTTTTTCACCGCTTGGAATAGACCGTTTCTTGTTTGCCATACAAGGTTTCCTTTACCATTCTCCTGGAAGTTGTCCTTATATAGCTTTTTCTTGGTTCCTTTCAGCATGGATGGTTCAATTATCACATGCCTCAATAACCTTTTTTTTCTTGGACTGAAATTTTTGGGGTGACTTTTGAGCATTCTCTACCCAAATATCCATATCATTTTCCTGACTTAACTCAGCTTTAAGACATTCTCTGTTTAAATGCACTTTCTATAATTTTGCCTCTCTTCTTTCTGAGAATTGAGAAATCTGCTGGTTATCTGTCTTAGTGACACCTCACAGATGTTAATGATATTATTCTATTTTTCATTCAGTACATTCTTCAGGTTTAGAATGTATGTTTATTCCTTTCTATTTTCTATGTGTACCTCTCTTTGTATATATGCCCAAATCTCTTTCTTTGTCTTTCTCTCTCTTTCTGTCACTCTGTCTCTCTGTCTTTGTCTGTCTCTGTCTCTTTCTATGCCTCTCTCTGTCGCTCCCCTTTCCTTCCTCTCTCTTTCCCTTAAACATTTCAGTTTTTCATGTTTGGTTTTCTGTATTTTGATAAAATATATGTTAGTGTTTTAGAGTCCCCTTCCAGATCACATAATTTCCATGAAATAATTACCTGTTAGAATATTTATAAATCTCTATTTATTTGGAGTAAATCACTGAAACAAAATTGTATGTCTTTTATGTTGTCACGTTTTATTGAAATTTCATAATCCTTGATGTCTCGAACTGTGTTCACAGCTGAAGAAATAACACCCCTTCACTCTGTAGGCACTTTACCTTTTCAGTTCATCTAGACTCATTTTTTGTCTTCATCAACAATACCATATATGTCTTTCTTCTCTTTTCTTCTTCTTTTTGACTCAGAAAATGCTATTCTCAACCATAGATGGTTGTCAACTGTTACACTATTGGAATAGGATGGTGAGAAGTTCCTATTATGCCATCTAACTGAGTTCATTCAGATTCAAATCAGCCATTCCTAGAATTTAGACCTCAAATGCTTTCTGAAACATTCATCTTATCCTAAAGCTGCTTTAAATAGAAGTAATGGGAATAGATTGATATATACTTTCCTGTCAACATCTTATAATAGAGTGCATGTGGGTGTGCATGTGAGGGTGTGTGTGTGTCTGTGCCTGTGTGTGTATGCATGTGAATACATGTGTTATATGGGGCTTTGTTTATCATTGTAATGGTATAATAATACATACTATTTCTCTGTTATACCAGTCATACAATTAGTTTACATATCTGAAACTGTTTTCTTACAGTTAGCCAAAATTGACTTACTTTCTCCTTGTACGAGACAATGAGTTTTTTAAATATTGCAAAAGCCTACACAACAGCATAAACTTTGTTGTTATTTATGTGTTCATCACAGAGGAAATTCTATATATGGCTCTAAGAAGCTGATTCTCCACAATTTTTTGAGCAACTCATTTTGATTTAAACCCCATAGCTTTTATGCTTTTCTCTTGCCAAGAAGTAATCATAGAAAGAATGTGTCTGTTTATTTTTTGAAAGAAATGAGCTTCAGTATATCTATGAATCTCTTTACATGGTTTGCTTAAGCTATCTATCAGACTTAATAAAACCCTTGGGTAAACCAGTATTAGAGGATTTGAAACTTTTTCTTCTCTTTTACAAACATACAAAAGCAAAACCAGGTTTGTTTTCATAGAATTGTAAGTCAAAGGCTAGGCAGTTTCATTGTTCAATTTGGCAGCTTGAACATCTGGCTTTAGCACATTTCAATATATCTGCTGAAGAAATTAGTCAAACATGCTAGGATCCCTATTTCATCTAGTTACCACAAATGTTGTCTTGCTCCTATGAAAAGAATGCATTGCTGTGTCTGCCGGAAGGTACAGAGGGACAGATGGGCAAAGAGTGTTTGTAACATTGCAGAGACAGTGGACCTACTGAATTGAAGCCTTTCCAATTTTTACTTACATTGTTCACATGAAAATAAGTACATTTTTAATAACATGCAACAACAAGAGCTTTATTATTTTTATTTAGAAAGAGCAGGGCAATATTTGTTTCCATGATACAAAACAAACCAGAAAAGCGATTTCAATGAGAGCATTGCAGGACTCTGCCCTAATATAAGTTTTAGTAGCCAGAGTCAATAACGTATTATGATCATCTCTGCCATTCAGAGCCATATTATCACCGAGTCAGTAATAGCGGTGATGAACAGTCAAGCTTTCTGCTTAGCTTCTACGTATTGCCTGAATCTAATTTCAGGACTGTCTTCTGTTTATAGATTAGAAAAGTAAAAATCTACATTCACTCTTTTACCCATTTATTCTCTGGATGCTTACGCAGTGTTTGATATATTCAGAGAGCTGCTGCGGGACCACAGCCGTGGGAACAGCACATCCATCTGCTTCTATGTGGAGCTTTTATTCCAAGGTGTCGATGAGAAAACTGTGGTCAACACTTACACAGGAACATTTCATGCCTGCTTTTAGATAAACTCCAGTGTTCCTGGAAGACACAAATAGAATGGCAACGCCACAGAGGACTATAGGATATTAAAAAGGAAAGCTCAGAACACAGTGCTGAAGGTGGGTTATTTATGCATCAAACTGAAGGACAAAAAATGCCTTTTGTTTTGTTGTTGTTTTTAAAAAACAACAGGTGAATGCAGATTTTCTTTAAAAAAAATAAATAAACCTGGCAGGAGAGATGGCTTAGCAATTAAGAGCACTGGCCGCTCTGCCAGAGGTCTAAGGTTCAATTCCATGCACCCACATGGCAGCTTACACTTGTCACTAACTCCAGTTCCAGGGCTTCTAACACCTCACACAAACATGCATGCAGACAAAACACCAATGAACATAAAGCAAAAATACATTATTTAAAAAAATATGGTTTACAGAGTCAGCTCCAGACAAGCCAGGGCAACACAGAGAAACACTGTCTCAGAAAAACAAAACAAAACAAAACAAAACAAAACAAAACAAAACAACATAATGCCCCCCCCCAAAGCAACTACACACCAACAGAAGCCTCTACTTATTTTGCCTTTGTTCACTTTACAGTGTTTTCAAACAAGAACAGTTTTCAAAAAACTAGATCATTCCTTTCATTAGCTCTAGAATGTACATTTTCAGCTATTTATGTTAGTTTTGTAATCTTTATTTCAACATCTAAGCCCACAAGGGAAGCTTTAATGGTTAAATAATATCATTCTCGGGATGTTATTAAATATTCTTCCAGTCAGCACTTCAGTTTCTTCCACTGTGAACTCTTCAGTATGATGCAGGTGTTGGTTTTTCTGAAGATGTATCTTCACCTTCTTCAAGAAACACTTTCTAAATGGACACTAGTAAGAAAGATACATATATTCACAGTTTGTATTATTTTATATACTTGAGAATTCATTTTGTAATAGTATATCTTATTTATTCTTTGAAATTTCATACATATATACAGTATATATTGTTCCAGTAATCTCATATTCTCTGCAAAACATCTCCATCCAAACTTCATGTTCTCTGTGTTAATGTTTATTATTATCTTTATGATTGTTATTTTGGGCCCACTTAGCCAAATTGGTGCTAACCCTATGGACATGAATGTAGGAGCATCCATTGTGCTCTGGCCAAAATACCCCCCCCCCCACACACACACACTACTTCAAGGAAAAGTGATTCTCCTTCCCCTGATGCCATAAGAAATGATCATAGCTACCTTACCACTGCTTTCATTTTAACAATCATAGGTGAGGACCCCAATTCCCCCTATCTTTCTTTGGCTATTATCAATTATTCAAATGCTTGTGATTGTCAACTGAAAAGTAACAAATAGTAAATCATTGTTTTATTAGCGTTTTCCTAGTGACTTATAAAATTGTGGCCAACCATAGTCTCCTGATGTTTAAGTCTTATCCTACATATATTCTTCTACAAATAGCTTATGCTTATTTTTATTTGTTCAATTCACAATGTTTTCATTAAAAAAATTTAAAACTGAGTATCTTTACATAGCCCATTTTATAAAGAAATGTTTGTCTTACAAGAACAGCATAAAATGTAACATGTCTTATTGATTTTATTGCTCACAAATATATTCAAAACCTTCATCTTTCCTCTGTTTTGATAACCATGTTTTTAAAAATGTATTTCAAGTAAATTTTGCAGAAATGTATCTGTGGTATAATTTTTTCTCTCTTTATGTGTTGATATGTCAATTTGCTCTCCCATTTCAATAGTAGCATTGCATATTATGAAACAATGGTTGAAACATTTTCCTCTCACTTCAATAAATATTTTTACATTGTTTTGAAGAATTTGAATTTATCTGCTCTGGATTCTTTTGCTTATTACCAAAGGAATTATTGTTTAGTTGTTCCTCTTTTTCAGGGTATATTTTCTGGTGTCATCATTCTTGGCAAGTTGAATATCCTCATCATGCACAGGTACTCTTTCATGGTAGGTTTAATTCAACTGTATGATAATTTTTCTGTCTACTTTTTATGTCAATATGACACCAGCCAGAGTCATATGGGCACAGGAAACTTCAGATGAAAAAATTCTTCCGCCAGATTCACCTGTAGGTTAGCCCGTGGCTCATTTTCTCTGCTGAAGATTGACCTGGAAGCGTCCAGCTCATTGTGTAAGGTGCCTGGGATAGTGGTCTTGACTACTCTTATAAAGCATGCCTAGAAACCCAGGAGGAGAAAGCAAGGAAGGAGCACTACCACGTGGTAGTGCTGGCCTTCTGTTCCCACCTCCAGGTTTCTGCCCTGAGTTCTTCCCATGACTTCCCTGGCTGATTGCATTTCATGTTATAAGCCCAGGTACCTGCTTTCCCCTCCCCCCACAGGTTGCTTTTGGCAGCGGTGTTTTATCGAAGCAATATTGGCCTGCAGTACACAAATATCAGGTAGTTTTATACACTGTGCATGTCTATGGGCTTTCTGAAGTCTCACCAGTGTCTTCTTAAGCATTTGATCATGTCTCATCCCTGTCTTGGGTATATACTTGAAAATAAGCTTCTGTCTGTGTGAAAAATATATAACCAGCTTTCCTTTACTAAATGCTAAAAATAATATTCTAAAGTATTTGTAACAAATGCCCACTCTCCATCAGGACGAGTCACATATAGTCTATATACATGCTATTGCTTAGATATTTAGCTTTTATTTTTAGTTTATCCATATTTGTAAGTAGGTAGTGGAACTGATTTGTTTTCATCTTTTTATATTTAATGCAATTTTCCTTAATTGTTTTGGCATCACAATAATAATCAGCCTTCAACTACTACTGAAAGTGATAATTCTATCATTGCTTTTTAAATTTGTTTTTCCTAGATAATGAGTATATTAGAACAAAACAAATATATATATTGTTCTTACATTTTGGGGTAGTATTCCTTGGAAATCACTACATATGGGTTTTTTACTTTCTTTATAACTAAGTACCACATTTCTTTAATATCACTGCAGACTTTTTTTGTATATTCTGACACTTTTTACTTATTTGTGTAGCCTTCTACCCATACAGTGGTCTCTTTTAAAATTCTTCTAACAGGAATATTTATACAGACACCTTAAATTTAGTATATATTGGGTGTTTTTATTGGTAGTTGCTTTTAGATAATTATGTGGTGTGAGTATATGTATCTAGGCTCTTGCTCTTAGCCGTATGGTCTATCCAGAGTTAAATTTTGTTTGTGGAGTGAGACAGGGTTCAAGAGTCATTTCTTTCACACTGGGCTATCTGAGTGACCAAGGAAAATTCTAAAGAGAGGTCTGTGATGGTTTGAATGAAAATGACCTCCGTTGGCCAAAAAAAAAAAAAAAAAAGAGTGTCAGTATTGGGAGGTGTGTCAGTATTGTTGGAGTAGGTGTGGCCTTGTCAAAGGAAGGGAATCACTGGCAGGGTGAGGAGCAGGGCTTTGGGGTTTTAGAAACCCAAGCTGGGCCCAAGCACCACTCTCTTTTCCTGCTTCCTGCCAAATACAGATATAGATACTCAGCTACTTCTTCAGCATCATGTCTGCCTGAACACCACTATGATTCCAGCCATGGTAACAATGGCTAAACCTCTGAAGTGTAAGCCAGCACCAATTAAGTAATTTCTTTTATAAGAGTTGCCATGGTTGAGATTGGCAAACAGGATAGACAACAGAAATGGTGGAAGAGAGGGAACAGGATGGGCACCTACTAAAGAGGGTCCTTTGAAAGTGCCCACCCAACAGGGGATCTAAGCAGATGCTGAAACTCACAGCCAAACTTTGAGAAGACTATAGGGAGTCTTATGGAAAATGGAGGGGGATAGAATGTCATCGAGGGGACAGGAGCCCCACAAGGAGACCATAAAAGCTAAAAATCTGAGTCCAGGTTTTTTTTTTCAGAGACTAATGAATCAACCAAGGACCATGAATGGGAAGGACCTAGACCCCCTGCTCAGATGTAGCTGATTGGATTGGCATCTCAGTCTCCATGTGATTTCCCAAATAAGGAAAGCAGGGATGCCTCTGTCATAAACTCAATGATCTGCTCTTTGATCACTTGGCCCTGGCGATGTGGCCATGCCAGGCCACAGAAAAAGAGGATCCAGGCAGTCCTGATGAGACTTGATAAGTTATGGGCATATGGCAAAGGAGAACTCTCTCTTTCAGTGGATTAGGAGAAGGTTATAGGGGGAAGAGGGAGGATGGGACTGGATGGAGTTGAGGGAGGGGCTACAATCAGGATATATAATAAATAAATTGTAAAAAAATAAATAATACAGGATACAAAAATGTAACAAAAACCTTGCATTCCATTGTCAATATGCGGATGATTAAGCCTATGTAAAACACACTTTGCTTAACACATTTGAAGTGAAAATAGTTCATTTTATTAAACTCAAGAGGCTGTGTGAAATAAACCATATTTAATAATTTACTAGCTCACAACATCAGTCATTTAAAGAGAAAAAGAGGAGCTGCAAAAGAATACTATTCACTAAACCTGTTCTAAGGGTTGTCACAAAAATTATATGCTGCTGCAATGGCTGTAAGCTGCATAGACTCTAAAACTGCAGCTCAAAATAAAAGCTTTCTTTGATAAAGAAAAATAATAATTAGATATGATTATAGCTATTTTGTTTAATAATGAAAAGAGTACTTTATATAAAGTATGTTTGACAATTGTACATTTATTTTTCTAGACTTAAATTTGTACAGCTGTTTTCTAACTTCTATGGCACAGTAAAAATAATTATATAAGGGGATTTCATTTGTTTATATAAAATACATGTGATAATATATTAAATATGTTTTATAAGTAAACACATATTAACCTATGCATGCCTTGAATAATTATAGTCATCTTCATATAATTTCTATGCCAATATATAATACTTACTAAGTTGTGTTTTTTTTTTAATTGTTAACTAAGACTGAGCTTCAAGTTCTTCTTCCTTCTTGTCTGAATCAATGATGCCCACCTGATGTGTAGAACTCTCTTTCTCCAACCCTCTGCCTCCTTTCCTGTGCTTTCCTGTGTTTAGTGGTATTTCCTCCCATGTTATTCTGACATGAGATGCTTCTGCCTCAACAGGTCACAATCCTTATGGATCTCTCTAAATAATCCCTGTTTCTGGTACCTTAATTCTCTACGATTCACCTAAAAATTCTCAGCTTTCAGATATTATCACATAAGGTAATGGTTGTGAGTTGTTTCTGGCCTAAGGCTTACTAGTTGAAGTCTTCCCACAATAATCACACAGTAATCCACAGTAATCATGGCAACTCCTTGGAGAATGAAAGAATCTTTTTTTTTTTTTTTTTTTTTTTTTTTTTTTTTTTTAATGAGGCTCCAGTAAATCAGAACCCTGAACTTCCAGTTATAAGAATGACTGACTTTGCTCTGGTATATATTGGTTGATACCAAAGGCACATTCACATTTTAAATATAAGAGAAGTTTTGCCTTAGAAATTAGCTCAAAGTCAACTAAAGATTCTCAAAGCCCTGAGCTCCCACTGATATACTCTACAAAGGCTATTTTATATCTTCTTCTAAAGTCACCCACAAAATAAAAGGAAATTGACTTTTCTTAGAATATTATTATAATTACTTAGAAATTGACTTTTGCTAGAATATTATTATAATTACTTCTTTTATATCTGGTAGGTATTTTGATACTGAATAAACACATTTAAAGTTAGACAAGCATGACAAACCATGTAGTGGAACCAATATAAACCTGTTTATATTCAAACTTAGTATATTCTTCTATTCTCTCTTTCTTCATTTCTTTCTTTCTCTTGCTTTCTTTATTTTTCTGTTTTAATTTTTACTTTTTATACTTTTAGGAATATGTAAAATAGTTTGTTCTTTAATAATTTCAAATATGTGCATACATAACAAAATATGTGCATATCTGCTACCCAGTTCCCTTTTCCATATCTTTCCAATATGTTTTTGCAAATTTTATGCCCTCTTTTTTATTTTAATTTTTTTTCACAATTAATTTATTTTTATTATATATCCCAATTAATATAGAATTAATTTATTATATATTTGTTATGTATCTCCTCCCTCAGCTCCCTCAGTCTCACCCTCCCCCCCTCTTCCCCTCATCCCCTTATCCTCTTCCTCCAATCCACTAAAAGGTGAAGTTCTCCACTATTGCCATCTTCCCACAAATTGATAAGCCTCATCAGGACTGCTTGAATTCTCTTCCTCCATGGCCTGTCAAGGCGGCATCATCAGGGGCGAGTGATCAGAGAGCAGTCAACTGAGGTCATGACAGAGGCAGCCCCTGCTCCCCTCACTGAGAGATCCACATGGAGACTGAACTGCCAATCCACCAAATCTAAGCAGGGGATCTAGGTCCTCTCCATGCATGGTCCTCTGTTGGTGCATCAGTCTCTGCAGGGCTCAGATCTTCTAGTTTTGTTGGTTTCCTTGTGGGGCTTCTGTCCTCTCTGTGTCCCTCTAATCCCATGACTCTCTTCTTCCATAATACGCCCTGCCCTCTGCCCAGAGTTTGGCCCCCAGTCTCAGCATCTGCTTCAATTACCTTTTGGGTGAATCATTTCAGAGGATCCTCTATAGTAGGCTCCCATCCTGTTTCCTCTCTTCCAACCCTTTTGGTATCTATCCTGTCTGCCTTTCTGAATGAGATTTAAGCATCCTCACTAGGGTCCTCCTTAGTGTTTAGTTTCTTTAGGTCCTTATATTATATGGCTAAAATTTTCTTATAAGAGAGTGTATACCATACCTGTCTTTCGGTTTCTGAGTTGCTTCACTCAAGATGATCTTTTCTAGTTCCATCCATTTGTCTGAAAATTTCATGATTTCCTTGTTTTCAATAGCTTTATCTGTTCCCAATCACCACATACTCTATTGACACTCTCTTTTTAACACAGTGGCCAGAAAAAAAATAGAAACAAGAAAACAAATGAAAATATTCTATTGAAGGTACCTGGTTATGTAATGTATTCTTCCTTAAAAAATATTAAATCTCAGTATGTTGATGACCAATACAAAAATATGAAGTTTTCTGTTGCCTTTTCTTTACACAAATATGATTAAATATTCTTCCTATATTCTCATGGCCTCTCAAAATATAAATTCTACCTAACACAATCTGCTTTTTATTAGACATTATTCGTACTTCTGGGCCAACTTTTCTCAACTTTTTCGGACAAGTGTTCAGATATAAAGCTTGGGTGCTCTTCGCTAGCTCATATAGATTTACTGACTTTACAACTTGGCCTGTAGCCATTAGGCTTCTGCTTCTGTGCTCTGGGGTCCCTTGCAGGCTGTTTTAATGTAATTTATTCTAATTGGAGACAAGACAGAAGCCTGCAAAGAAAAAGGAAATTAGGTTCCCACTTGGATCATCTTTCTCTACCAGGCTTCAGAACGGACAGTGTTCTCTTTCCGCTAAGAACCAGCTCCTAACAACTAATGGTTCCCAATCAGCCACTACTCATTTTACAGTCTGAGAATGACAGTGGTTTCCAGTTATTGTCTGTGTATTAATGCTTTTCCCACTTTGACTACTGTTCCTCCACAAAACTCACTTCATTCTTTGCATTGGGATAATACCGAGTTTCTAGCTCGTGTCCTCAGTAGAACAGGACACACTGATAATCATAGTTTAACTACAGGCATCTGTGTTAGGTCGTTAGGCATACTTCATGTAATTTCATTGTTTATTAACATTCTGAAAAATGCAGTCATATATCTCTTACAGTGGTAATACTCAAGAGCACACAGCAAGGAACCACAAAAGCTTAGGTTTAATATATTTTTCTTTTATACACATTAATATTAAAGCAATGTGGTTATCAAGTAAAACCAAGAGAAATAGAAAGGAGCTTGGTTAAGAGCAAATACCCAAACTTCTTGCAGTCACATAGCTCAGCATATATTCTCTGGCATTTTGGGTATTGTATCTCTTACCCAAAGTCCAGTTTTTAGATAAATGTGTATTTCATTTGAGTTCCCCCTATTGGAAAGCTTTTCTCTTGTACACTTTCATATTTCAGAAGCTTTTCATGTTATCTTTCTACTCTTTTTATATATTTGTTTTCACAAACTGCTTCTTTTGTCTTATTCTATTATTTCACAAAGTTTTGTGACTTGCACTCCCTTGTCCAATTTTAATGTCTCTAGTGCTCACTTGGTTCTGTTTTGGTACATGGTGTCAAAAAGCTAATTTAACCTGAGTAAGAGTGAGGGAGATCATTTGGACGGGAGATCAGTCACTTGTGACTGATGGTGATGTGTCAAGAAGAATATTCAGGTGACACGCTCTGACCTTTTCTTGATTATCCATGACATGTTCAGCAACAATTTGACTACGATGTGTCAGAAGACACTGAAGATACATCCTGTGTAATCCCCTATACCATGCCCCTATCCTGTATTGAACAGACATTCTCCATTTTAGGTAACTGCCCATAAAGGCCATGGAGACATTCAATCAGATTGCCCATAATCACTGTAATAGAATAACTTTGCAGACATTTGGCTCTTCCTTCTAAATCCATCTAACACCTAATACAACAGTCACTATACAGAATATATTTACAAAGGTTTGTTGATTTAAGAATATATCTTTCTAATTTGTATTCATTATGTACAGGGGGGGGGTTGTTGCATGTTTATGTATGTGCAGAAGCAAGGTTATAGGTGTGCACACTGATGTGTAAGCCAGAGGTCTATATCTAGTGTTGCTCTTCAGAAGCTACCCAGTTTGTCTTTGGAGGCAAAGACTCTCAGTGCAGCTAAAACTCACCTCATCAGCTAGGCTGGCTGGCTAGCATGCTCAAAGCACACCCCTTCCCTGCCTACCCAAAGGCAAGACTACAAGTGTGTGGCCCTATGACTGACTTTCTAAAATAGCTCTGGGTCCTCACATATGCATGGTAAGCACTTTAGTAGCTTAGCTCTGTCTCTTTACAGCCCTGGAATATACTATTTTATATGACTACTCAGATCCTAAAAGTCACAAGCTAAAGGAACTGTTACAGAAAGAGTATTTTTTTCCTAAGGCTTTCAGTTGAACCATTAAGTTGCTTGTATGAGATGTTTCAAATTTCTTCTTGAAGGCACTTAGTGCTATGAACTTTCCTCTTAGCACTGCCTTCATTGTGTCCCATAAGTTTGGGTATGTTGTGCTTTCATTTTCATTGAATTTTAGGAAGTCTTTAATTTCTTTTTTTATTTCTTCCCTAACAAGCTTGAGTAGCAAGTTGTTCAGTTTCCATGTATGTGCAGGCTTTTTGCTATTTCTGTTGTTGTTGAGGTCCAGCTTTAGACCATGATGGTCAGATAGGATA
>JAQQSO010003471.1:0-13522 GCA_028658305.1 Pachyuromys duprasi
GTCCTCTATGAGACTGTTTCTCCAACCAAGAACCTAGAACCTAGAACCTCTGCTCGGATGTAGCCCATGGTAGCTTAGTAGCCAAGTGGGTACCCTAGTAAGAGGAACAGGAACTTTTTCTGACATGAACTCAATGACTGGCTCCTTTACCTCCCCACCTCTAAGGGAGGAAGAGCCTTGCTAGGCCACAGAGGAGGACATTGCAGCCAGTCCTGAAGATACCTGATAAGCTTGGGTCAGATGGAAGGGGAGGAAGACCTCCCTTAGCAGTGGACTTGGAAAGGGTCAGGGAGGAGATGGGGGAGGAAGGGTCGGGTTGGGAGGGAATGGGGGAGGGGGCTAGGGCTGAGATACAAAGTAAATAACCTGTGATTAATATAAAAAAATAAAAATTAATAAAAAAGATAAGCCATCATAGTGTGTGTGCATCTGCGCGTGCAGGCATGAGCACTCAGTGCACCTGTAATGCAGGTGTGTGAGTGTGTGTAAAAATATGAATGCATATGTGCCATAGTATGCATATGGAGGTCAAGAAATCTCTGCCTTCACCTTCTGCCTGGTGTGACACAGGTTTTTCTTAATTTTCCACCATGTAGACTGGTTGGTCCATAAGCTCCCAGAGATGTGCTGGTCCCACTTGTCATTTCCTTCGCTTCAAGATTACAGATGCCCAGTCCCCAGGTCAGACTTTTACACGGGCTCTCAAAATTGAACTTAAGTCTTCATTATTGAACAGCAAGTGGCTTAACCAATAAGCTCTCTCCTCAGCCCTTGTACTGAATTTCTGTAGTCGCTAGAAATATTAAGAGCAAGGCAGGAAAAAATTTAAGAATCTTATCCTTTCTAGTTTTCATCTCATTGATTTATAATATTTTATATAAAGATACTTGGCTATGGATTAACATATATTCTCATCTTTTATTAAAAGACATAAAACTACTAGCATATTCTCTTGTATTTAACATATATAAGCATTAGTGTAAAGTTTCAAGAACAAAGAATATGTGATATGTTTCTTTTTATAAACTTGTACTGGAATATATATGTATATGAAAGAGAAAGTTTTAGACTTTAGTTTCAGTCAGTAAAAATGTTAGGTAGCTCCAGATTCAATGTAGATACTGAAGAACAAGAAAGCGTTCTGAGGAGTTTACCTTATAAAATAAGCGCCGCCCACATGTAAACAGTCCTATATAGCTGTCTTGCAAATATTATTTTAATTGAGTATTTCAAATATTCACACATTAATATTTTAGAAATGTTCATGTCAAATTCAATGTCCTAAATTAAAAATAAGTATGACCAGCTTTATTTCCCAGTTTGTTTTTAAAAATAATTTTTTAAATGATTTGGTTCATTTTAAAAACAGCAGGAAGGTAATTATGCAACTGATTATAGAAGATATGTTCTGAGCAACTGAAATAGGAAGTAGGTATCACTGTGTGGGTGAAAAAAAGTTTTACACATAAATGTGCACAGGGCTGTATAAAAAAATAACAGCTTAATGTTTAAATTAAGATGTGTATTTTTGAAGAATGGTAAATTCAGGTATAATTCTAGTAAGTAATTAGAAAGGGGCACATATGACCTTTTCTTGGTTTCCCCAGTGGTAGCATCTCACCAAACTCTTCTGTATCACAAACGGGATCAAGAAACAACAGATTTCTGTCTTCACCAGGATTCCTTTTGGTGCCTTTTATAGCCACACTTATTTCCCTTCTGCCACACCTTCTCTTTAGCTCCAGGAAACACAAATCTGTTCTATATTCCTTAGAATCATCATGTCAGGAATGTTATATAAATAGTTCCATCCAGTACAGAGCTGGTGGGAATAGGCTCTTCTCAGTTGAGACTGCTCCAAACCCTTGTGCATTTCCACAGCTTATACCTTAAATTGCTGGGTAACATCAGAGCTCTAAATAATTAATTCCTCCCCACTGTGTGGTGACTGTGTTGTTCTAGGTCCAGCTATTAGTAATGATGCCACTATACATTGTAAGTACACGTTTTGGTGTAAGGATGTTTTCACTTAGATGGTATAAATTTCCAAGGGTACACATTGTAGGTTATAGGATAATTTCATGCTTTAAGGATTATCAAACTCAGGGTTGTTTTGATTTGCATTTCCCTGATGACTAAGGACATTGAACATTTCTTTAAGTGTTTCTCTACCATTCAATATTCCTCTGTTGAGAATTCTTTGTTTACCTCTATATCCCATTTTTTTTAACTGGGTTACTTGATTTGTTGCTTTTTAACTTCTTTAGTTCTTAATATATTCTGTATATTAGCCCTATGTCAGACTTGGGTTGGTGAAGATCATTTCCCAATCTGTAGGCTGTCATTTTGTTCTGATCATAGTGTCCTTTGCTTTACAGAAGCTTTTCAGTTTTATGAGGTCCCATTTACTGATTGTTGATTTTAGAGCCTGTGCTGTTGGTGTTGTGTTCAGGAGGTTGTCTCCTGTGCCGATGAGTTCAAGGCTCTTCCTCACTTTTTCTTCTAACAGATTTAGTATGTCTGGTTTTATGTTGAGGTCTTTGAAATGCTCGACGTCCATAGTCATCAGGGAAATGCAAATCAAAATGACCCTGAGATTTCACCTTATACCCATCAGAATGTCTAAGATCAAAATCTCAAGTGACAACACATGCTGGAGAGAATGTAGAGAAAAGGGATCCCTCCTCCATTCCTGGTGGGAGAACAAACTTATACAACCACTTTGGAAATCAATCTGGTGCTTCCTCAGACAGTTAGGAATAGTGCTTCCTCAAGATACAGCTATACCACTCCTAGGCATAGAAACAAAATATGCTCAAGTACACAAGAACATTTGCTCAACCATGTTCACAGCAGCTTTATTCATAATAGCCAGAACCTGGAAACAACCCAGAAGTCCCCCAACTGAGGAATGGACACAGAAATTCTGGTACATTTACACAATGGAATACTACTCAACAATTAAAAACAAGGAAATCATGAAATCAGCAGGCAAATGGTGGGAACGAGAAAAGATCATCCCAAGTGAGGCATCCCAGAAGCGGAAAGATACACATGGCATATACTCACTTATAAGTGGATATTAGACATATAATATAGGATAAACATACTAAAATCTACACACCTAAAGAAGCTAAGCAAGAAGGAGGATGCTGGACAAGATGCTAAATCCCCACTCAGAAAGGTAAATGGACAGACATCGGAAGAGGAAGAAAACAGGGAACATGACAAGAGCCTACCACAGAGGGCCTCTGAAAGACTCCACCCAGCAGGTTATCAAAGCAGAGGATGAGACTCATAGCCAAACTTTGGGCAGAGTGCAGGGAATCTTATGAAAGAAGGGGAGATAGAAACAGGCTACAGAGGAAGACAATACAGCCACTCCTGATGAGATCTAACAGACTAGGATCAGAAGGAAGGAAAAGAAGACCTCCCCTATCAGTGGACTTGGGGAGGGGCATGTGAGGACAGAGGGGAAGAAGGGAAGGACTTGGAGGGGAGGGAAGAGGGAGCTACAGGGGGTATATAAAGTGAATAAAGTGTAATTAATAAAAAGAAATAAATATTAAAAATGAAAAAAAAAGAAATACCTGGAGAGGACAGGAGCTCCACAAGGAGAAAAACAGATCCAAAAAAATCTGGGCACAGGGATCTTTTCTGAGACTGATACTCCAACCAAGGGCCCCTGCTCAGATGTAGCCCATGGCAGCTCATTCTCCAAGTGGGTTCCCTAGTAATGGGAACAGGAACTGTCTTTGCCATGAACTCAGTGGCTAGCTCTTTGATCACCTCCCCCTGAGGGGGGAACAGCCTCACCAGGCCACAGAGGTAGACAATGCAGCCAGTCCTGAGGAGACCTGACAGGCTAGGGTCACAGGGAAGGGGAGAAGGACCATCCCCCATCAGTTGCCTTGGGGAGGAGCATGGCAGGAGATTAGGGAGTGCGAGTGGGAGTGGGAAGGGATGAGGGAGGGGGCTACAGCTGGGATACAAAGTGAATAAACTAATTAATAAAAATAAATAAAATTAAAAAAGAATTATTGAACTCTTTTTCAGAACGATGTTGCTCTATTTCCTTCTAACAGCAACACGGGTGTTTTTCTCTAGTCTTGCTGCCCTCTTGCTGGCTGTGACAGTGTCTCACTGAAGTGTTAGTTTGCATTTCTCTCATAAATAAAGATGCTGGACATTCCATGTGATTCTCATCTGAATATTCATTGCGGCGAGAGGTTTCTTAACTTGGGGACATATTGTAGCTTTCGCTTTATTTTGAGAGTTCTTTATGTACTCTAGGCATTGGTTCCTTGTCAAGTAAGTAACTTGTCTTTTAGTCTTCATAACAGTATTTTCCCAAGGAAAGGTTTTCATGTTGATGAAGCATACAGATCAATTTTTCTTTCTATGGGCCATGTTTTAAAAACAGTGTCAGCTATAAATCTTTGCTAGATTTAGATCCTAAAGCTTTAGATGGACTATATTTTCCAAAACTTTTTTAGAGCTTTTCATTACATTTAGTTCCTTCATCAGCTTGCACTATTTCATATAAATTGTAAGACTTAAGTCAAGCTTTATTTTATTTTGGCCGGTGAATATCCAGTTATTCCTGATCTGGACACTTACCCTCCTCTGCATTTGAGCCTTTGGTATTAACCAATTAGAGAGGACTATTTGGAGTTTCATTTTGTTCAATTAAGTAATACTTATGCCCTTTCACTAATGACGTGTTACCATCTTAAGTAATGTAACTATGAAACAGTCCTAGCCCTCGTGATCTTATTCCTCCTGTGTCATTGTTGCTTTTCACAGATGTCTTAGCTTTCCTGGTTCCTTTACATTTCCATACAAATTATGATTTGCCCTTATTAAAAACAGCTAAGGCAAAAATAATCTATAAAATATGTTATTTGGCTTTTGAGAAGAATTACAATGAAACTGAGTATCAGTGTGAATAATTTACATTTTTATTACATTTGCGTGTTCTACACCATGAGCGACAATGTCTCTATACTTTAGAAATTTCATTTCTCAAATCAAAACCTTATTAGATTTTTCATCTACAACTTCTGCACCTATTAAAGAGATATTCAAAAAGGCCTATATGTTCAGCTACAATCTCTGCACAGATTAAAGTGATATTCATATAAAAGTTCATGTAATCATATATCCACTAAAAGAAAAGACAGAAAAAATAAAACGCAAGAAAGGACAGAAATAGATCCTACTAGAAAATCCTAGTATAATGTACAGCAGAGTTCCTAGCCCCTAACCTTCCAACTGGGAAAGAGTAGGATAATAGTATCAAAGATCTGAAGGAAGTATGATTCCCAACCAAAGAGTTTTATCTGTCTAAACTATCGTTCAGAAACAAAATGGAAATAAGGTTTCCAGACAAACAAAAGTTATGTAGGTATCATTTTTAAATAAAAATTACTAATGTGAGTTCATTATGCTATATTAAAATCTTCTAACAACACAAAACACATGAAATGAAAAATTTAAATTGTGTAAGTAATCCAGAATTGTGTTGAAAATACTGTAGACAAAAATAGCCACATTTAATGAAATTTTATCTATAGTACGATGGTTTATCTCTTAAAACAACCATGGTTAAAATTATAAAATTGAACTAGTTTTGGCACCAAAGCCACAGAATGCAAAAGTATTACATTTACAGTACTATGTTAGGTTTGTGACTAATATTTAGTTTAAATTTATTTTTAATACTTTTGGTTTATTATTGTGATTATAAATAATACTGTATTTTTAAAATTTCTGTGTCCATTCATTTATTACTATTACATCAAAACATCATTTGTTTCTTTAAAATTTATCTTGCATCCTGTAATGTTTTGGAAATCATTTATTTATTTGTTTGTTTACCCTTCAACAACTTACCAGTAGCCATACCACTGAAGACTCTAGCTATCCTTCTTTCAGACATCACTAGCTGCCATTGACTCCCAAGGGAGAGGCATGCCTTGAAAGCACCTTCCTCCAACTAAGGTGGAAGGCTGGCATGCCCAATTCTGTGCAGACAGGTAACCACAGATTTTTACAAATTTCTAAGAATTTTCTAAATAGACAATTCATGTGCAAATGGCAATAGCTTCCTCACTTACTTTTAAAGATGTAATATTTTTCTTTTGAGAATTTCATATTCTTACTTTTTTTTCATCTTCATGCATTTGTTTCCCTGTTTGCCGTTACTGTACATGCTAGATCTTCCAGCGCTACGCTGTATAACAGGTGAGGAAGAAAGACATGAGTCCTTGCCTTATTCCTAATCATGGGAGAAACAGATTCAGATTTTCATTAAGAACAATGCCGACTGAAGCATTTCTTTAAAATGTATGTTCTTTGTCAATCTGAGAATGCTCACCTACATCCTATTCTTTTTAAAATTAATTTGTTGGTAAAGTAATTATCTTTACATTCTGGTAGGGAGTCTCCCTCTCTTACCTCCCCTTCCTCCTCCCAGTCCCTCCCTTTAGCCACCCCCTGTGTTCCCTCTCTTCTCAGAGAGGGGGAGACCTCCCATGGGTATTAACATGCCTTGATATGTCATGTAGGACTGGGCACATCTTCTATTGAGGCTAGACAAAGCTGTCTTGTTATGGGAAAGGGATCCAAAGACAGGCAACAGAATCAGAGATAGCCCCTGCTCCTGCTGTTAGAGGTCCCACATGAGGACTGAACTGCACATCTGCTACATATGTGTAGAACTGTCACTTGGATGCTCTCTGGTTGGTGGTTCATTCTCTGTGAGCCCCTATGGGTCCAGGTTGGTTAATTTTGTAGGTTTTCTTGACCTTGTGTTGGTACACAATGGTAGGATTTGCTGAAGGAGGCAGAGGCAGGCTCAGTTTGAGGCCAGCCTGGGTTACACATTTAGAGGCAGGTGGATCTCTGTGTGATAAAAGTCAGCCTTGCCTACAGAGCAAGTTACAGGACAGCCCAGGCTGCACAGAGAAAGCCTGTAACAAACAAACAAACAAACAAACATCCTGAAATGAAGTAACCACTCACACCATCCTATTCTTTAGAAAAATTTAGAAACATGAATGGGCATTGCATTTTGACTATTCTATTTTAATTAATATGATTTTTCTTCACTATTAATTTCCAATATCAAACAAATACAGTTATGAAATACATTTTATTTGATAAAGCCATGCAATTTTTATATGTGAATTCTGCTCTCTAACACTTTGTTAAGGTTTTTTTTCTATAATGGTGAGAGATACTGCTTTTCTTATACTGGTATAGTGTGTGAGTATGTATATGTGTATACATATATGCCATTTTGGAACCGAAAGGGGGGATAATTAACTTCATAAACTCTACTAGGAAACATTCTTCCATTTCTAAGAAAATGTTGGTTAGAATTTTGTTGTTAACTCTTTAAATATTTGCTATAATTCCACAGTTAAACTAGGGGTTTGACTTGTTCTATTAGGACAACCTGCTGGATTACTAGTTAAACTCACATTACCCACATCTTATTGGGTGAATTATGTTAGTTTGATTTGAGAAAAAAAATGGTCCATTTGAATTGCGTTGTCAAACTGATAGGTTTAGAATAGATTTTCATATTCCTTCATTATTCCTTTGATGTTTCAGGGTCTGCTGTGAAGCTCTCTGCTCAATTCTGAGGATGATAATTTATGTCATTTCTTCAGTTTCAGTTTTAAAGTGGCATAAAATAATGATTTACAAATGACATCTCAGAAGCCCAGAGAGGTCATAACACCGTGTAAATGAAAGAGAATGTTTACAGTGTGCATTGCTTTTCAACTTCCCAGAAATCTATCTGCTCTAAGTATAAAGAAATTTCTCTCATGACAATAGTGTGCATTGAGTGCATTCTGTGTCGTGTGCTATAGACTTCTCTCATATAAACATCACAATTCTGCAAGTATGTTATTTACCACATTTTATATCTTTGCAAAGTGAAACTTCTTGAAATATACCAAAGAGCTGTCCCAATGGCAGAGGGTTCCCCTTTCTCCACAATCTCTCCAGCATGTGTTGTCACTGGAGTTTTTGATCTTAGCCATTCTGATGGGTATAAGGTGAAATCTCAAAGCTGCTTTGACTTGCATTTCTCTGATGACTTGGAACGTTGAGCATTTCTTTAAATATAAGTACTTCTATGAGTAACCAAGATGGCATAAAGGTTAGAATAAGTACATAGAACTTTCACTGAAGTAAACTGTAGTCAATGCTATAGAATTGTTGTCATCAGATGATCGATATTACTAAATGAAGATAATATTAAATTATAGCTAACCATTTCTTTTTTCTGCTAAGTTTTTTTCTTAGCTAAATACCTACTAATTTTTTTTAATTTTCTCTCTGTACCATGCCTCTTAAAATAATTAAAATGAATTGTCATAAAGTAATTAATTTCTAAGTAGTCAAAAATTTGCTGATACTCCAACCAAGGAGGGAGCTACAGGTGGGATACAAAGTGAACAAACTGTAATTAATAAAAAATTAAAATTAAAAAATTAAAGAAATAAATATTTTCAAAACAAATTTGCTACATCTACACAATGGAATATTACTCAGCAATAAAAAATAAGGATATCATGAACTTTGCAGGTAAATGGTGGGATCTGGTAAGGATCATCCTGAATAAGCTATCCCAGAAGCAAAAAGACACACACGGTACATACTCACTCATATAGACATGTACTATAGGATGAACTTACTAAAATCTGTACATCTAAAGAAACTACTCAAGAGGGAGGACTCTTGCTAAAATGCCCAATCCCTATCCAGAAGGGCAAAGGGGATGGACATCAGAAGAAGGAGAGGGTAGGGAACAGGTCAGGAGCCTGCGACAGAGGGCCTCAGAAGGATTCTGCCCTGCAGACTGTCAAAGTAGATGCTGAGACTTATGGCCAACACTTGGGCAGAGTGCATGGAATCTTATGAGGGGAGTGGGAAATACTGAGATCTGGAGAGGACAGGAACTCCACAAGGAGAGCAACAGAACCATGTGGTCTGAGCACAAGGGTCTTTCCTGAGACTGATGGTCCAACCAGGTACCATGCATGGAACTAGCCTAGGACTCCTGCACAGATGTAGCCCATGGCAGTTCAGTGTCCAAGAGGGTTCCATAGTAATGGGACCAGGGACTGTCTTTGACATGAAGTGATTGGCCTGCTTTTTGATCACCTCCCCCTGAGGGGGGAAAGCAGCCTTGTAGGGCCACAGAGGAAGACAATGCAGCCACTCCTGATGAGACCTGATGGACTGGGATCGGAGGGAAGGAAAGGAGGACTTCCCCTATCGGTGGTCTTGGGAAGGAAGGGACATGTGTGCAGAGTGGGGAGGAACAGAGGGATTGGGACAGGAGGAGGGAGGGAACTACAGGGGTATATAAGGTGGAAAAATGTAATTAATAAAGAATTTAATAATAAAAAGATTAACATGTTCACACAAAAACTGAGCATGTAAAAATAAATTTGCAAGATTGATATATAGTGTTTTGTAAATTTCTTTTAGGGAAAAATGTCATTATATATTAAAATTACCTCTAATTCTAATCTGTTTTTGTACCTTTGTATCAATGAGAAAATAAAACAAATACTCAATTCACTTTTAATTAAATTCAAATGACATAAATTTTTCTGTGAATTCGTTATATATTAAGGAAATCAAATAAGATTGGAGTAAGGTAAATTGAGTTCAAATATTTTTTAAAATTCACTTTATATTCTTATTGTAGCCCAATCCCTCCTTCCCTTCCCATCCCATCCTCTCTCCCCCTTTCCATTTTCTTTGCCTTCCAACCCTTTCCCACGCTCCAGCTCATCAAGTTGCAACAGGACTGAGCATGTCCTCTTCCCTCATGATCTTGCAAGCCAGTCCCGCAAGGGGTAAGTGATTAAAAAAAAAAACACCAAAAAACCCCCAAAAAACTGCCAAGTGAGTCAAATTTTACACTGACATTTACAGTTGAATATTTGTATAGCTGAAATGGAAGCAATCCATAACTTCCCTGGAGACATCACTGTTTGGTTTAAGTGGGACAGTACAAAGGAAATACTATGATAATGCCTTGTTTAGAATAAAGAAGTGGTTGTCTTCTTTGATGTCAGACCTAGCTTGGGTAGAAACTAATTGAAAGGTCTGCATATGTTAAAACCTCACTGCTACATTGTAATCATCAGTGGAAAGGAATGGAATGAAGGGAGGATCACTGGGTTTAGGAGAAAATAAAGAATATAAAATATAAAAATTATTTCATCAAAGTTTGGCAACTGCAGCAATTGCTTTAAGTAGAAACTTTCAAGAAGAATTCTTCTGGATATGAGTCGGAAGCCCTGAAGAATGGCTAACAGCCCTGTCTTTCATGTGGAGAAGTGAAGGCTCATGATCTAAGACTCCAGAAACTGGAGAGAAAGAAAAGCAGAATTTGTTAACTGCTATTACATGAGTAAATTCATTTTAAATGACTGCTTAATATTTTAATTCCGTCTCACACTTAAATAATATTTTTCTGAGAAAATATTGCTACAATGAAAATATATTTTAAAGATTTTCCCCAGTTTTTCTGAGCATTTCACTGGACAAGTAAAAAAATTACTAGGCTAAAAAGTAGTGAAAATCTCTGCTACCATGAGTCATGCTCACTCACTACGCCTTTACCAAGCACTTACCAAGCACAGGACAGATTTTCATTTTCAAAAACTTAAAGCACTTTGTAGGATAACCGCTATAATTTCAGACAACATGGTTTTGATATCATTTTGATAAGCATTTCTCTGTTCATGTATTGGATATTTATCTTTTTCTTTCTTGAGACCTTCATTTTGATCCTGGCCCATTTTCTTCCAATGTGATGTTACCATGCTCTTATGAAGGGCTTTTATATATTCTGTACTGGTCATTTAATAGAGCATTTATTATAAATATCTCTACCCCATTTCACTTTATTTCTATTTTAATTGGTATTTTGTGATGCTTTAAAACATTTACTTTTTTTATAGTCAAGGCTATTTGGTTTTTCCTTTGAGTTCATGTTCACAGTTTTTGTTGAAGGTAAATATCTCTAAGATTCAATTCGCAGTACTGACAGCCTAAGGCGCTATCTTTTCATACTTCTTGTTAGTTCATAGAGAAATGACTGCTGAGCTAATCATTTGCAACTGTTGTGACAAAAGAGAGAAAAAGAGATAGTACAAGGATGAGAAGATAAGAAAATACCTTTCAGGGATGTTATTAATCACTGTCAGTATTTTGCAATTGTGCATTGTCTATTATTGGTTTTTATAATTTGACTTATTTTAAATAGTCCTTCCTTGACATATTTTTACTATATTTATTATCATAATATATATATACTTTATGTATAACTGCAACTATGTAGATTTACACGTGTTAATACTATGCTACGTTTCAGTGAAACTCCACAGGAAATATTTAGATTTAGAGTGTCTTAAATTCAACAAATATATGAAAGAATAATAATCTTAATTTAAAATCACATGGTTTGGCACTGAACACAATTTAATTTAGTATTTATGGCTAGCTGTTTCATATAGCTTATTATGTGTGTATATACGTGATATTTCTGTATGTGTGCATTTGTATATGTGTGCGTATGTGTATGTGTGTGAGTATATGTGTGTATTGTGTGTTTCTACTTGTGTTCATGCATGTGAATGTATGTGTATATGTATGTGTTTATATTTGTGTATATGTGTATATTGTATGTTACATGTGTGTGTATGTGTGTGCATATGTGTGTGAGTATGAGTGCGCATGCACGTGTGTCTTCATGGAGGACAGAGGCTGACACTGGGTGTCTTTCTCAATTGTTTTCCATGTTATTTTTTTCACAGCTTCCTACTGAACCTGGAGCTTGAAGATCTGGTTAGACAGGCTGGCCAGCAGTGCTCTTGGTTGTCCAATAGAATGTTACGGTACGAGTCACATACACATTGCTAACAAATGCAGAGAAATCAAACTGCTACTGTCCAGAAAGCTTCCTGTCTGCTGGCTGCCTTTCACAGTGTAGGAACGTGCTATGCAGGCTGCTGGAGGAGAGCGGTGTCACCAACGTCTTACTCATAAGCTCTAAACACGGTGAACTGCATTAATGACAGATGCGGTGGCAAAAATTTCCCATGAGGACAGCAGTGGCGACGTGAATGCTGTAAGGTTGACCAACTGCGTCACGCCAGGATTTAAGACCAGTTCCGTGGAAGCAACACATGCGAGATACTATAAATCTTGAGAGCTCACAGGCCCCAGGAATGAACCTATTACCAGCATTCTACTAAACGGACATTTCAAACTCCCCTCTAAATTAGTGTCTGCATAAATATAGATTAGTGCAGCTTTCCGACATCATCAGAGGAGGGTGTTTGTGCAGCCGATAATGGTAAATGTGGAAACTCGCAACTGGTCAAAGGACAGAGAATAATTTTTGGTAGTGTGATCAGCTACAAATGGGCATCTAGAACACATCCTCCACAAGGCTCAGGGACCTTCATGGTCGAGGAGACAGAAAGATTTAAGAGTCAGAGATCAGGGAGGACAAGAGTGATACAGTGTCTCTAGATAGGACAAGACTGCTTGCTGCATTTATGAACTCACATGCAACTAACTGCCTGCATAGGAGCCACACATGATCAAGCCAGCCAACATTCAAGCCTAACGTGGAGAGGGATCCATGTGCTCTCAATCCTAATTGAAGAGTTATGGACTAGTTGGTTTCAGAGAAAAGGAGTGCCAGTGTTCTTTAAGGTCAACCTAGGTCACCCACACTCCAATGAATGGCCTCTTGTCTTAGTGTATATGAACAGCACAAATTGGAGTATTGTGATTTTTATTCATTTATGTATGTATGTATGTATGTATGTATGTATTTATTTAGGTTTTGGGTTTTTGGTTATTTGAGACAGAGTTTCTCTGTGCAACTTTGGCTGTCCTGCATTCGTTTTGTAGACCAAGCTGGCCTTCAACTCACAGAGATTCACCTGCTTCTACCTCCCCAAATGCCATGATTACAGGCATACACCACCCCACCTAGATATGGTTTGCTTTTTTAAGCACATGAAGTTGGAAGCATAGGGATGTGGGTTAAATCTTGGAAGAGATGAAGGAAGAGTGGTGGTTGACTATGATCAAAATACAATGCATGTGAGTCTCAAAATAATTAATAAAATATATTTTAGAATGTAGTCAAACCATGCCACACTTTTGCTTAAAGCCCCAAGTAACTTCTAATCACACTGGGAGTAAAATGGCTGGATACAAAATCAACTCAAAAAAATCAGAAGCCTTCCTGTACACCAAAGTCAAAAGGGCCGAAAAGGAAATTAGGGAAACAACACCCTTCACAATAGCCACTAATAACATAAAGTACCTTGGGGTGACTCTAACCAAGCAAGTGAAAGACCTATATGAAAAAAATTTCAAATCTCTGAAGAAAGAAATTGAAGAAGATCTTAGAAGGTGGAAAGACCTCCCATGCTCATGGATTGGTAGGATTAACATAGTGAAA
>JAQQSO010003473.1:0-13520 GCA_028658305.1 Pachyuromys duprasi
TTACTGTTGAGGATTATAGAATGGCAGAAAAACACTTAAAGAAATGCTCAACGTCCTTAGCCATCAGGGAGATGCAAATCAAAACGACTCTGAGATTTCACCTTACACCCACCAGAATAGCTAAGATCAAAAACTCTAGTGACAATGCATGCTGGAGAGGTTGTGGAGAAAGAGGTACCCTCCTCCATTGCTGGTGGGAATGCAAACTTTTACATCCACTCTGGAAATCAATTTGGCGCTTTCTTAGACAGTTAGGAATAGTGATTCCTCAAGACCCAACTATACCACTCTTAGGCATATATCCAAAAGATGCTCTAGTACACAACAAGGACATTTGCTCAACTATGTTCATAACTCCTTTATTTGTAATAGCCAGAACCTGGAAACAACCCAGGTGTTCCTCAGTTGAGGAATGGATACAGAAATTGTGGTACATTTACACAATGGAATACTACTCAGCAATTAAAAATGAGAAAATCATGAAATTTGCAGGCAGATGGTGGGACCTGGAAATGATCATCCTAAGTGAGGTATCCCAAAAGCAGAAAGAAACATATCGTATATACTCACTTATATAGAGCTATAGGATAGGATGGTCATGCTGAAATTAACACACCCCGGGAAGATATACAAGAAGGAGCACCCAGGTTGGTATGATCAATGCCGGTATCGATGAACAAATAGGATGAACATTGAATGGAGGAGAAAACAAGCAACAGGACAGGAGCATACCAAAGATGACCTCTGAAAGTATCCATATAGCAATGTATCCAAGCAGATATTAAGACTCACAATCAAGCCTTTGGCAGAGGGCGGGAAGTAATAATAAAAATAGGGAAAATTAGTAAGACTTGGGGAGAACAAGAGCTCTACAAAGGCCAAACTGAGCAGGCCACAGGGGTCTTATATGAGACAGTTTCTTCAACCAAGGACCATATATGGATATGGCCTAGAATCCCCGCTCTGATGTGGCCCATGATAGCTCAGTGTCGAACTGAAGACCCTAGTATGGGAAACAGGGACTCTTTCAGTCATGAACTTAATGGCTGACTCTTTGACCCTCCCTCATACATGCCAGGGAGTAATAGCCTGTCTAGACCCCAGGGGAGGACACTGCAGCCAGCCCTGAGGAGACAAGATGAGCTGTGGTTGGATGGAAGGGGTGGAGGTCCTCCCCCGTTGGTGGACTTGGAGGGGGCAGGGTGGAGATGAGGGAGGAATGGGGAGGGTGGGAGAGGATGAGGGAGGGTCTATGTCTGGGATGCAAAGTACCTAACCTGTGATTGATATAAAAATAAATAAATAAATAAATAAAAAGAAATACCACCATGCAAACTCTTGACCAACTAGCAGATAGGCAATGGTAGACCTGAGTTTAGCAAAGAATTGATCTGTTATGGGTTGTATGGCACTTGTGCTCAGAAAAGGTATTGAAGGTTATTGTTTGGTTGCAATCTAGGGGATGCATTGAAAAAAAAGTGTGATATGAAAAAAAAATTTGGGAGTCATGGCAACACCAGGGTCAGAGATGTTTGTGAATGGTGAAGTATGGTTATTTAACAGGTTCATTGGAGAAGCTGTTAGCAGCAGTTATGAGCTAGTCCCAGGAGGAAAACACTGCTAGCAATCTCCAAAGTGGCCTGGTTGGGTGACATTAAGAATCCTGTAGGCTGAAGTCACAGTCTGAAGCAAGAGGACTAATGACAGGTTTGTGTAATTTCAGAGACAGGATGTTAAAGAGGCAATGACCTTGGAGGAGTGTTTAATTATGTCTTTTATTTCCTGTATTTTCTAGAGGTTCAATAATTACGACAAATTTTCCCTGGATCTTAAATGTGCTTATTGGAAGGCTGGGTTTAAAGTGACAGTAGAGTTTACCAGCATTGACTGTTCCCCTCCCCCGGATTCCATGGGTCCTGTTATAGAAGTAGAGGTTCTTATCATATAGATAACAGACAAAATTTTTCTTTACCAAAGGAGAATGGTATTGGCAAGACCAGTGTGGGCAGCCTCCATGTCTATCTGGCCACTCTTTTCAATAACTCTGTCTGGTCAAAAAGGGAGGAAACACAAATCTCACCGAATGACAAAGAAAAGGCAGATATATGGGTGATCAAAATTCTAAGTGGCTACTAACACACTGCTATGAAATAATTTCCATACCCTATTTGGAGAGACTGTTTGTTATAACTGAGGTTTCCTTGAACCTTTAATTTCCATATCTAAGATTTACCCTGGACAGAAGCCAACAAGAAGGTAAGGAGGAAGAATCTACATCTGATCAGCAGAGTCAAGCACAGCTGCTTGAGGGAAGCCCCATTCTTCTGGAACTGGAGACAAGTTGGTTGATCTCAGAGTCCTCAGAAACATAAGGGAACAGGGTCCTGTTGGATAGGAAACGTAGGAAAAGAAAGTATATTGCAGTGGGAGAGTACATGACATGAGGTAAGTAAGATCGATGAATCCAATGAGGGAAACCCTCAAGCACAGCAATGGTGGGGTGACAAGATTACCTTGTAGGGGCCCTGACATTTAGGAGAAAGAGGCTAGGGATATTGGTCCCGAGAGGAGAGAAGAACCCGATCACCAATGTTGGTATGGATGGACAAGAGTTAGTGTGTGGCCATGGTTGACAGAAGTCATTAAATTCCATATGAGGGAACAGATATGACACAGCAGAGAAGTGAGAAGGAAGAGGTGAGGGTTTGTGTTAAAGACAAAAAGTCAGAACCAGTAGCCCATACATGAGCTCAAAAGGTGAGATGGAAAGAGGCCTGTAGTGTGAAAAATGCCAGTGGCAGAAGAGTTACCCATCCAAGGTGAAGTTCTTTTGATAGTTTGACAAGAATGGTTTTTGTTTTGGCTTTTAAATCTGAATTTTATTGAATATACATTATATATGCTTTAAATTTTCAGTTCAGCAATGTCCATCAGCAACAAGTATCACTTCAGGGGGCGGGGGGTAGGGGTTGAATTTTCTTTTTTTTTTCCTTTTTATTTATTACAGTTTCTTCAGTTTGTACCCCAACTTCCCTTCATCTCCTCCCAGTACCACCATCCTTTCCTCTTCTCTTCCAAGGCCAATGCCCTAGTCCACTGTTAAGGGGGGGGGGGGGGTCCTCTTCTGGCTATTATGAATAAAGCTGCTATGAACATAGTTGAACAAGTGTCCTTGCATGGGAGGTTTATTAAGAGAAGTGATACAGAGGCAACCTCTGGGTGAGGGTGGATGGAAAGAGAGTGGGGGAAAGGGAACAAGACCTGTTTTAAGGGGATGTAGTTTATATGCAGGGGGAGGACATGTGGCTTATGGCAACATTGGGAATGCATTGCATCTCAACAGCCAGTGATGATGTATCCTGCTATTGCTGAGTCCCTGGAGCTGGCCATGGAAATCCCTGAGTGCTAAAAATGGTGGTATAGGAACTCACTTTAAACAGACACTGGGATGAAAGACTGATTTGGAATTGATGGAAAGTATAGTGAATCAAACAATGATTTTCTTTTCAAAAACATTTTGTTTGTTATTATAATGTAAGGGCAATTTATATCAGGCCTGCAATTTGCTTTAGATGTTTGGTTGCACTAGTACATATACCTGCATGATAATCAATGTTGCTTGCTCTTTGTAATTACTGATAGTTCTTGATACAGTTAACAGCATGATCATCAAAGGATTCGAAGTAAAATCTCAGCTTCTTAACCACATTCCTAGTTTTCAGAGGTGTTCTCTCTAAACTCATGGGAAGGACTTAAATTTGAATTGCATCCATTTTATACATATACCAAAGCATTATTATTTATTTATTTATTGTGAATGAACTGTGATTATCTGGTGGTTATATTTTAATGTTATTTCAGTTTTCTGGTACAATGTAAGTAGTGCTTCTGTAGACAGTGGCAGAGCATTGTATTACTTTGGTTTCTATTGCTGTGATATATATGTACAAATATGTACAGATTATGTGGTACTGGTGGATGAACCCAAGGCTTTGTGCATGCTAGGTAATCACTCAATCAATTGAACTACATTCTCAAACACAGAGGTTCCTCCTTATATATTGTGTAGGTCCAAATATATGTATGTATGTGTGCATGTATGTATTTCAGCAGTTATCAAATTATATCTGTAGCATGCAAGTACTTTAATTATAGTCATTTGAAAGTTTTTTGAAGGTATCAATACATTCATTACATTCTTATTTTTTCTCAAAGACTTTCATAGATTTAATTATATAATGTCCCGATCATGTTTTAGAGTAATTTCACATATGTTAGCAGATTTATCCATTAATCTGACTCATCAGTACTCTGAATCATAGTGTTGAAATTGATGTCACATTCTGTCTTCTTTAAAGTTGTAAAAGTCAATTATTATGAGGGAGGGAGTGGGAGGGTAGGAGGGAATGGGGGAGGGGGCTACGCCTGGGATTCAAAGTACCTAACCTGTGACTGAGATAAAAATAAATAAATTAAAAAAATAAAAATAAAAAAAAGTCAATTATTTATTTCAGGTAGTTTAAATCTTACAGTAGCCTTGCTATTTTCTGGTAAATCAGAGTTCAAAAAAGTGCGCAATATCATGGGCTGAAACTACAAAATCCCAGTAATTTCAAAAAAATTAAATTCACAAATATGAATAGGAACTTGAAGGGTTGTTATTTTTTATTTCCCCCTATAAACTTATAGTTTAATGGTAAAAATTGCAACCCATGGGAAATCCGTCACCAAATTTTCTACCAAAGAAATTGGTCTGAAACTAGGAGTCACATTGTAAAGATAAATCACCATTATTCACATGATACAGAGATTTTTTTTTCAGTTTCACTTGTATGCGTCAGAGAGAGACAAAAGCAGAGAGAGACAGGGAGAGATAAAGACAGAGATGGAAGTATAGGTTCATTTGGGTCTGTATGCAGTATGCAGTAATAAGCATATGGAGGCTAGGGGTTATTTCCCCCCAAACCCCAGGAGGATGTAATCAGAGAGCCAGCAACTGACTTCATGTCAGAGACAGCCCCTGCTCCCCTTACTAAGGATCCCACTTGGAGACAGAGATTGTGGGCTACATCTGAGCAGGGGGTTTTGATTGTCTCCATGCGTGTTCTTTGTGGTAGGTTCCTGTCCTGCTCCCTGTCTTCTCATGCTTCCAATGTCTAATCTCTTTACCCTTCTGAATAAGGACTTCGCATATTCCCTATGGGCCTTCTTCTTGTTTAGTTTCTTTAGGAATATGGATTTTAGTATGTTTATCATATATGTCTAATAACCACTTAAGGGTGAGTATATACAATGTGTGTCTTTCTTTTCTGGGTTACCTCATTCAGGATGATCTTTTCAAGTTTCCACCATTTGCCTGCAAAATTCGTGATTTTGTTTTTAATTGGTGAGTCATATTCATTGTATAAATGTACCACACTTTCTACATTTGTTCCTCCACTGAAGGGCATCTAGGTTGTTTCCAGATATTGGCCATTATGAATAGAGCTGCTATGAATATGGTTGAACAAGTGTCCTTGTTGTATAGTTGAGCATATTTCAGATATATGCCTAGGAGTGGTAAACCTGGATCTTGAGGAAGCACTATTCCTAATTGTATAAGAAAGTGTCAGATTGATTTCCAAAGACATTGTACAAGGTTACATTCCTAACACATCCTCTCCAGCTTGTGCTGTCACTTGAGTTTTTAATCTTAGCCATTCTGATGTGTGTAAGATGAAATCTTAAGGTCGTTTTGATTTGCATCTCCCTTATGACTAAGGACATTGAACATTTAAGTGTTTCTCTGCCATTTGATACTCCTCTGTTGAGAATTTTTTGTTTAGCTCTGTGCCCCATTTTTAATCGGATTATTTGGTGTTTAACTTCTTAAATTCTTTATATATTCTGGATATTAGCCTTCTGCCAAATAAAGGGTTGGTGAAGATCATTTCCCAATCTGCAGGCAGTCGTTTTGTTCTGATAACAATGTCCTTAGCTTTACAGTAGCTTTTCACTTTCATGAGGTCCCATTTATTGATTGTTAATCTTAGAGCCTGTGCAGTTGGTGTTCTGTTGAGAAAGTATCTCCTGTGCCAATGAGTTCCAGGTTCTACCTTACTTTTTCTTGTAACAGATTTAGTGTGTCTCATTTTATGTCAAAGTCTTTGCTCAACATGGACTTTAGTTTTGTTCAAGGTGATAAATATGGATCTATTTGGACTTTTTTTTAATGTGGAGATAACCAGTTAGACTAGCACCATTTGTTGAAGATGCTATCTTTTCCATTGTAAAGTTTTGGCTTCTTTGTCAAAAGTCAAGTATACACAGATGTTTGGGTTTATTTCTGGGTCTTCAATTTGATTTCGTTGAGGCACCATTCTGCTTTTCTTCCAGTACCATGCAGGTTTCTACTGTTGCTCTGTAGTACAGTTTGAGCTCCAGAAGATCTGTTATTGTATAGGATTGTTTTATCAGTTCTGGGTTTTTCGTTTTTCCATATGAAACTCAGAATTATTCTTTCAAGTTCTGAAAGGACTATGTCGGTATTCTGATGGGAAATGCATTGACTACATAGATTGCTTTTGGAAGAATGGCCATTTTCACTATGTTAATCCTACTAATCCATGAGCATGGGGGATCTTTCCATCTTGTTATCTTCTTCAATTTCTGTCTTCAGGGACATAAAGTTTTTATTTTCATACAGGTCTTTCAACTCATTTGGTTCAAGCCACACCAAGGTACATTAGATTATTTGTGGTTTATTGTGAAGGGTGTTGTTTCCCTAATTTCTTTCTCAACTCATTTGTCTTTTGTATACAGGAAGGATACTGCTTTTTTGAGAAAAATTTGCATCTAGCCACTTTGTTGACCATGTTTATCAAATGCAGGTTTTCCAGGTGAGAATTATAGGGGTCATATGAAAGAAGGGGGAGTTAATATGATCTGGAGAGGATAGGAGCTCCACAAGGACCAAATATCTGGGCACAGGGGTCTTATATGAGACTATTTCTCCAACCAGGGACCATGTGTGGATATAACCTAGAACCTCTGCTTGCCTGTAGCCCATGGTAGCTCAGTTTCCAAGTGGGTACCCTAGTAAGGGAAATAGGGACTATTTCTGACATGAACTCAATGGCAGGCTCTTTGACCTCCCCACCCTGCAAGGGAGGAGCAGTCCTCCTAGGCCACAGAGAAGGACTTTGCAGCCAGTCCTGAAGATACCTGATAAAGCAGGATCAGATGAAAGGGGAGGAGGGCTTCCCCTATCAGTGGACTCGGAAAGGGGCAGGGAGTAGATGAGGGAGGGAGGGATTGGGAGGGAATGGGGGAGCAGGATTCACCTGGGATGCAGAGTTAATAAAATGTAACTAATAATCAAAATAAAATAAAAAAGAATAAATAAATAAACAAATAAGAGAAAAAAAGAATTTTGGGAGTCACTCATGTATACTATCATATAATCTGCAAACAGTGACACTTTGACTTTTTCTTTTCCAATTTGTATCTCCTTGATCTCCTTTGGTTGTCTTACTGCTCTAGCTACGACTTCACTATGTTAAAGAGATAAGGGGAGGGTGGGCAGCCTTGCCTTGTCTCTGATTTCAGCAGAATTGATTTCAGTTTCTCTCTGATTAGTTTGATGTTGGCGATAGGCTTTACTTACCTTTACTATGTTGAGGTATATGCCTAGTATCCCTGATTTTTCCAAGACTCTAAACATGAATGGGAGTTGTATTTTGTCAAATGCTTTTTCAACATCTAAGGAGATGATCATGTTTTTTTTTCCTTCTATTTGTTTATGTGGTCGATTATACTGATGGATTTCTATATCTTGAACCACCCCTGAATGGCTGGGATGAAGCCTATTTTGCCATGATGGATGATAAATTTTATGTGTTCTTGGATTCGGGTTGTGAGTATTTTATTGAGTATTTTTGCATCAATGTTTGTAAGAAAGATTGGTCTGAAGTTCTGTTTTTTTTGGGTTGGGACTTTGTGCTGATCAGGTATCAAGGTAACTTTGACCTTACAGAATGAGTTTGGTAATATTCCTTCTGTTTCTATGTTGTGGGCTAGTTTGAAGAGCATTGGAGTTAGTTCTTCTTTGAAGGTCTGGTAGAATTCTGCACTGAATTCATCTGGTCCTAGGCATTTTTTGGAAAGGAGACTTTTGATAACTACTTCTATTTCCTTTGGGGCTATAGTACTATTTAATTATTTTACTTGATCTTGGTTTAACTTTGGTAAGTGGAATCTATCAAGGAAAATGAGCATTTCATTCAGATTTTCAAATTTTGTGTCTTATAGGCATTTGAAGTAAGACTCCATGATTATTTGAATTTCCTCAGTGTCTGTCATTCTGTCAATATGTACTCCTTTTTATGTCTGATTTTTATGATTTGGATAGTTTCTCTCTGCCTTTTAGTTAGTTTAGCTAAGGGTTTGTCTGCCTTGTTGGTTTTCTCAAAGAACTAGCTCTTGATTTTGATGATTCTTTGAATTGTTTCATTTTTTCTAATTTATTGCTTTCAGGGCTAAGTTTGATTATTTCCAACTGTCTACTCCTCTTGGGTGTGTCTGGTTTTTTTTTTTTTTGTTTGTTTGTTTGTTTTTTACTATGGTTTTCAGATGCGCCATTAAGTTGCTTGTATTAGATGTCTCATACTTCTTTCTGAAGGCACATTGCTCTATGAACTTCCTCTTATCTCTGTTTTCATTGTGTCCCATAAGTTTGTCTAAGTTGTGTCTTCATTTTCATTGAATTTTAAGAAGTCTATAAATTCTTTTTTTTATTTCTTCCCCGAATCAACTGTCATTATATAAAGAATTGTGCACTTTCCTTGTGTATGTAGGCTTTTTGATATATCTACTAATATTGGGGTATAGTTTTAGGCCATAGTAGTCTGATAGGCTACAGGGGGTTATTTCAATCTTCCTGTATATGTTGAGACTTGCTTTGTGCCTGATTATATGGTCAATTTTGGAGAGGGTTTCATGGAGTGCTGAGAAGAGGTATACTCTTTTGTGTTTGGGAGAAATGTTACACATACATCTATTAAGTCCATATGATTTAGGACCTCTGTAAGTTTCATTATTTCTCTGTTCAGCCCCAGTCTAGATGATCTGTACCTCGGTGAGAGTGGAGTATTCAAGCCTCCAACTATTAAGGTTGTGGGATTCATGTGTTATTTGAGCTTTTTACTTTGTTTTGATTTTTATTAATTACAGTTTATTCAGTTTGTATCCCCACTTAGCTCCCACCCTCCCTCCCCCTTCCCCATACATGCCCTTCCCCAAGTCCACTGATAGGAGAGGTCTTCCTCTCCTTCTTTCTGATACTAGTCTATCAGGTCTCATCAGGAGTGGCTGTATTGTTGTCCTCTGTGGCCTGATAAGGCTGCTTCCCACTTAGGGGGAGGTGATCAAAGAGTGGGCCAATCAGTTCATGTCAGAGACAGTCCCTGTTCCCATTATTGTGGAACACACATGGACACTGAACTGCCATGGGTTACATCTGTGCAGGGGTTCACATCTCCATGAATAGTCCTTGGTTGGAGTATCAATCTCAGAAAAGTCCAGGTGTTCATGTATTTGGGGCATAGATGCTCAAGACTGTGATGTCATCATGGTGGCTTTTCCTTTGATGAGAATGAAGTGTCCCTCCTCAGTCTTTTTAATCTTTTTTGGTTGAAAATTGATTTTTTTAGATATTAGGATCGCTACTCCAGTTCATTCTCTGGGTCTTTTTGCTTGGAAAACTTTTTCTACCCCTTTACTCTGAGGTAGTGTCGGTCTGGGTTGCAGAGGTGTGCTTCCTGAATGCAGCAGAATGTTGCATTCTTTTTCCACAACCATTCTGTTAGTCTGTGTCTTTTTATTGCAGAGTTGAGTCTATTGATGTTAATAGACAACAGTGAACAATGAATGTGAGTTCCTTTTATTGTTGGTGGTGACAGTGAGTTTTTGTGCTTGTTTTCTTTCAAGATTTTTTGTTGTGATGTTATCTATGTCTTATGTTATGTGATATGAGGAGTTTCTTTTCTGGTCTAGCATATTTGGTGTTCTGTAAGCCTCTTGCATGTTTATGGGCATTTCAGAAAATTTTCTTCTATGATTTTCTTGAAAGTATTTTCTAGACCTTGGAAATTGGAATCTTATTTGTCTATTCTTATTATTCTGAGTTTTTGTCTTTTCAAGGTATCCTTGATTTCTTGGATAATTTTTTTGTCAGGACATTTTCTGAGTTTACATCTTTCTTGAGAGTTGTATTGATTTCTTCAATTGTGTCTTCAGTGCCCGAGATTCTTTCCTCCATATTTTGAATTCTGTTGGTGATGTTTACCTTTGTGGTTCCTGAACATTTTGCTAGCATCTCCATCTCCAGGAGTTTCTCAATTTGAGCAGGGGGGTCTATGATTTTCCACTCTCAGATTCCTGAGACTTCCACACGGGCCCTGGATCTACTTTGTCCCAGCTCACAGTTTGCCCCTTTAGCCTGAGACGCCTCAAAGACAGTGCTCTGGCTTCAGGCGCCATCATCATCATCATCTGGCTTCAGCCACCATCTGGCTTCAACTGCCTTCATCACCATCAGTTTTGGAGTTTCAGATCCTCTGCCCCTCAGAAAAGGTGTGTGTTGGTTGCTGCTATCTTGGCTGCAGCAGAGGAAGAGAGGCCAGGGTATTTTTTTTTTTACCTTAATTGCTGTCCATATTATTTTTTTTTTAAAGACATAACATCACTGAACCTAGATCTCACTTATTTACTAGATTGGCTGACCAACTGGTTTTGGATTACACCTTTCTTCATGACCCTCTGCTAATACTGAGTTTTTAGAAAATTCCAGGCAGGGCTCTTATGTGGATATTAGTAATCTGAACTCAGAACTTCATGCCTGTATGGCAAGAGCTTCACCCACTGAGCAATCTCCCTTCTTCTATTTATTTTTTAAAAATAGCAATACTTCTTATAGTAATTTTTAGGCTATATATTTATATGCTGCCATTAAATTTGTACAAGTAAGAATTTGTCCAAGAAGTTTTACTGTTAAAACCAACAAAAATAATTTTCAGTAGCCCTTGGGCAATGTAATATATGGTTCTATGTCAAAGGTGGTTCCCTCTATGGGTTCAATGGACTTCATTAAAATACCACATCTCAAAGAGATCAGCGATTTGAACCATTCAGAATATTGGAGAGGAACACCCACTATTGGGAGAGACCAATCAGATTTCAGGTACAACATAAGGGGTCACAGTATATCACTTCCTACATATAAGGATTTATTCATTAGTTGTTACCAATAATCTAAGTCCTCTAAAGCAAGCAGTCAAATTGAAACGATGACTGTTCAAAACTATAGACTGGAGAGCTACAGAACAAAAAAACCCTGTAGACAGGGGTCTTTCCTGAGATTGATATTCCAACCAAGTACCATGCGTGGAGATAACCTAGAACCCCTGCACAGATGTAGCCCATGGCAGTTCAGTGTCCAAGTGGGTTCCATAGTAATGGGAACAGGGACTGTCTTTGACAGGAACTGATTGGCCTGCTCTTCGATCACTTCCCCGTGAGGGGGGAGCAGCCTTACCAGACCACAGAGAAAGACAATGCAGCCACTCCTGATGAGAACTGATAGACTAGGATCAGAAGGAAGTGGAGGAGGACCGCCCCCATCAGTGGACTTGGGGAGGGGCATGGGTGGGGAAGGGGAAGGGAGGTTGGGATTGGGAGGAGTGGGGGGAGGGAGCTACAGGGGGGATACAAAGTGAATAGACTTTATTTTTTAATTTATTCATTTTTATATCAATCACAGGTTAGGTACTTTGCATCCCAGACATAGCCCCCATACTTCCTTCCCTCCCACCCTTTCTCTCCCTCCCTCATCTCCCTCTTCCCCATCTCCTCCAAGTCCACCAACAGGGAAGGACGTCCTCCCCTTCCATCCAACCCCAACTCATCCTGTCTCCTCAGGGCTGGCTGCAATGTCCTCCCCTGGGATCTAGCCAGTCTGTCACTCCCCGGCTTGTATGGGGGAGGGTCAAAGAGTCAGCCATCAAGTTCATCACTGAAACAGTCCCTGTTTCCCTCACTAGGGTCTTCAGTCTGACACCGAGCTATTAGGGCCCCATATGAGCCTAGGTTCCAGGCCACATCCACTCATAGTACTTGACTGTAGACACTGTCTCATACAAGACCCCTGTGCCCTGCTCAGTTTGGTCTTTGTGGAGCTCTTGTTCTCCCCAAGTCTCACCAACCTCACCCATTTCTATCATTACTTCCCGCCCCCTGCCAAAGGCTTGATTGTGAGTCTTAATATCTGCTCGGATACATTGTTACATTGACCACCCCAGAGGTCCTACTTGGCATGCTCCTGTCCTGTTGCTTGTTTTCTCCTCCACTCAATGTCCATCCCATTTGTTCACCCAAAGCTTGAACTTCCTATCCTATAGGTCTATATAAGTGAGTATATACCATGTGTTTCTTTCTGCTTTGGGGATACCTCACTCAGGATGATCATTTCCAGGTCCCACCATTTGCCTGCAAATTTCATGATTTCCTAGTTTTTAATTGCTGAGTAGTATTCCATTGTGTAAATGTACCACAATTTCTGTATCCATTCCACAACTGAGGAACATCTGGGTTGTTTCCAGGTTCTGGCTATTACAAATAAAGCAGCTACGAACATAGTTGAGCAAATGTCCCTGTTGTGTACTTGAGCATCTTTTGGATATATGCCTAAGAGTGGTACAGCTGGGTCTTGAGAAATCACTATTCCTAACTGTCTAAGAAAGCACCAAATTTATTTACAGAGTGGTTGTACAAGTTTGCATTCCCACCAGCAATAGAGGAGGGTTCCTCTTTCTCCACAACCTCTCCAACATGCGTTGTCACTAGAGTTTTTGATCTTAGCTATTCTGGTGGGTGTAAGGTGAAATCTCAGAGTCGTTTTGATTTGCATCTCCCTGATGGCTAAGGACATTGAGGATTTCTTTAAGTGTTTTTCTGCCATTCTATAATCCTCTACAGTAAATTCTCTTTTTACCTACATACCCCATTTTTAATTGGATTATTTGCTTTCTTGCTTTTTAACTTCCTGAGTTCTTTATATATACTGGATATTAGCCCTCTGTCAGAAGTAGAATTGGTAATGATCCTTTCCCAATCTGCTGGCTGTCCTTTTGTTCAGATGACAGTGTTCTTTGCTTTACAGAAGCTTTTCAGCTTCATGAGGTCCCATTTATTGATTGTTGATCTTAGAGCCTGTGCTGTTGGTGTTCTACTCAGGAAGTAGTCTCCTGTGCCAATGAGTTCTAGGGTTTTTCCCAATTTTTCTTCTAAATGGTTTGTGCCTGGTTTTATGTTGAGGTCTTTGATCCACTTGGACTTTAGCTTTGTGCAACGTGATAAATATGGATCTATTTTCATTTTTCTGCATGCAGATATCCAGTTGGACCAGCACCATTTGTTGAAGATGCTGTCTTTTTTCCATTGAATGGTTTTGGCTTCTTTGTCAAAATCGAGTTTCCATAGGTGTG
>JAQQSO010003474.1:0-13520 GCA_028658305.1 Pachyuromys duprasi
GCCAAGCTGACCAAGGAGAAGAAGGCCCTCCAGGAGGCCCACCAGCAGACCCTGGATGACCTGCAGGCAGAGGAGGACAAGGTCAACACGCTGACCAAAGCCAAAACGAAGCTTGAGCAGCAAGTGGATGATGTGAGTACATTTCAAATATCTTTCTGAAACATTTCTTCAAATGTGTTTCCATTTTAATGGATGTCTCTTCCCCATCAGCTTGAAGGATCGCTAGAGCAAGAAAAGAAACTGAGGATGGACCTAGAAAGAGCCAAGAGGAAACTGGAGGGAGACCTCAAACTGGCCCAAGAGTCCACAATGGACATCGAAAATGACAAACAGCAACTTGATGAGAAGCTTAAAAAGTAGGGGCTTAAAAAGAAAAAATTCTATGTGATGCCATCTTTGAAATAGTTTATGTATTAATGTGTCTGCTGTTCTGTCTAAAGGAAGGAGTTTGAAATCAGCAATTTGATAAGCAAAATTGAAGATGAGCAAGCCGTAGAAATCCAGCTGCAAAAGAAGATCAAAGAACTGCAGGTGAATTGTCTCACTTTCTTTCTTTCTCTCTTTCTTCCTTTTTCTTTTTTTAAAAATTTATTTATTTATTCATTTTACATCTCAATCTTGGCCCCCTTCTGCCTCTCCTTCCACTCCCACCCTTCCTCCCTGTCTTCCCTATCTACCCTCCCCTACCCTCAGAAAAAGGGACCAACCCACCCACCCACAGCACATCAAGTCACATGAGGACTGAGTGCATCTTCTTCCTTAATGGCCTTGCTAGGCAGCCCCACCAGGAAGAAGTAATCAAAAAAAAAAAAAAGTAACAAAGTCCTTGTCAGAGACAGTTCTCCTCCTTCCTTTTTTCCATCCTTCCTTTTTTTCTTTCTTCCCATTTTTTTCTTATCCTTTCATTTGTTTGTTTTTCTACCTTTTTGGTGTTTTGTGACAGGACCACACTCTACAGACAGATTGACCTCAAACACAAAATCCTTCTGCCTCAGAATCCTGGGTTCCGGGATAGAAGACATAGACTACCACACCCAGCCCCTTCTCTTTCTGTTTTTCTACACACCAAAACCCACTAAAATGGAAACAAATTTTAATGTGTCAGTGTACTTGTTTGATTTTCAGGCCCGCATCGAGGAGCTGGAGGAGGAGATCGAGGCAGAGCGGGCCTCCAGGGCCAAAGCAGAGAAGCAGCGCTCTGACCTCTCCCGGGAACTGGAGGAGATCAGCGAGAGGCTGGAAGAAGCCGGAGGGGCCACATCGGCTCAGGTGGAGTTAAACAAGAAGAGAGAGGCTGAGTTCCAGAAACTTCGAAGGGACCTGGAGGAGGCCACCCTGCAGAATGAAGCCACATCAGCTGCACTTCGGAAGAAGCATGCGGACAGTATGGCCGAGCTCGGCGAGCAGATTGACAACCTACAGCGGGTCAAGCAGAAGCTGGAGAAGGAGAAGAGCGAGCTCAAGATGGAGATTGATGACCTTAGCAGTAATGCAGAGGCCATCGCCAAAGCCAAGGTAGCCTGACTGTAGACAGGGAAATGAGCCAGAAAAACCTCATCCATTGTTCTTGCCATCAAACATGGCTTGCAGGCGTTTTATAGAGTTACCCGAATATTTTCCATCCTAATATATTCCTGTAATTTATTTTCTAAAATTACTGACTATAACCCACTAAGACGACTTCAAAATCCTCTTACGTATGTGTCACCATCATTGGGATGTGTCGCTCTCTTCCAAAAACGAATACAACATGTATGTTGAATTTTGGCATATGCCAAAGCACCAGGGACATAGCTTTCTACTCGTATCTCACATATTTTTAAGATATATTTCATCCTTTTAATAATGAAACATCTTAGATACTTTACGAATCAGGATTTAATTTTTTTCGCCTGTATTTGGTGTTTGATTCTTCCTTGTCACCTGGTCCTCAGGGGAACCTTGAGAAGATGTGCCGCACCCTGGAGGACCAGGTGAGCGAGCTGAAATCAAAGGAGGAAGAACAGCAGAGGCTCATCAATGAGCTGACCACGCAGAGAACGCGCCTGCAGACAGAAGCAGGTAGAGATGCTTTCTCTGGGTCTGGCACTGCATGAAAGGGTTCTCAGTCTGTAGCGACACTTTCATTTTAGAGGGAAATCAACACACTATGAGTTCTTTTTCGAGGGAGGCCACAAAGGTGTAGGGAAGCAGAAATAAGTAGACAGGTTTGTTACACTCCCGCAGCATTCCTGCATGCTGGTCTATAGCTTTTTATTTTTGGTTAATTCCATTTCTATAAGTGTTTAGAAATGAATATAGCTTTTTATTTTTGGTTAATTCCATTTCTATAAGTGTTTAGAAATGAATACAAGTATATGTGTGTGCACATGGCTTATTGCTATGTCTTGGGTTTTTCGACTTCTTCTGTTCTTAGGAGAGTATTCCCGAAAGTTAGATGAGAAAGATGCTTTAGTCTCTCAGTTGTCGAGAAGCAAGCAGGCAACCACCCAGCAGATTGAGGAGCTGAAGCGTCAGCTAGAGGAAGAGACCAAGGTGAGTCCTAACAGAGCCCCAAACCTGAGAATGCCCAGTTATATTCTACTTGAGCTGTGAAAGCTAAGCATTATAAGATATATGAATTGAAACCACTGGACTACCACTTCTGCAGGCCAAGAATGCGCTGGCCCACGCCCTGCAGTCCTCCCGCCATGACTGTGACCTGCTGCGGGAACAGTATGAGGAGGAGCAGGAAGGCAAAGCCGAGCTGCAGAGGGCGCTGTCCAAGGCCAACGGTGAGGTGGCTCAGTGGAGGACCAAATATGAGACGGATGCCATCCAGCGCACAGAGGAGCTGGAGGAGGCCAAGTATGTGATGCAAACTTGAGAGAACAAAGATACAGCCTCCATGCTGCTTAATGCAGCGACTCCCACAATAAGCTATGGTGGCCTTGCTGATGAGAACATGAAAATGTCAATGGCTAACATTTACTGAGAGCAATTTTTTCTGATCACATATATTTCAGTTCAGGAGCAGGAGGAAAAGGCAAGTTTTGTCTTTCCTAGTCCTCTACATTCCTATGTCAATGGCTGCACATCCATCATTTGCTCATTTATCTTCATGGCAATGTTAGGCCACCATTACCACTGTTTTTCTTCTTTTACGAACTGAGGCTGCAAGAAGTTAACTTGCTAACCTGAGGCCACAGACTTATTTAGAGGAACAACCGGTGCTAGAACCAGATGTTCTGATTCCAGTGGTCAGCTTCCTAAGCTCTCCATGGACAAACATCCCTCTTAAAACTCACAGTGGAGTTCCCTAAACTACACAAAATGTCTAGGACTGGTCTAAATAAGATAAAGCCTTCATCTTGGTAGATAGAGGGCACCTTCTGATACACTTTCCTGAGTGTCAAGTTGAAAGGGGTTTTCTGCCTCTTAAGGATGTGGCCTTGGTACCTCATGGGTAATGAAGTAAGAATATAGATCGTTCAAATGACTGCATGCTACATTAACTGTCCAGATTTATCTATCAATTGTGTTCTCTAGTTAGACTGACCAAACATACATGATTTAAAGAAATTGGAGATTCTCTGTGGGCAGGGGTCATAAAAAGAATCAGAAAGTCTGAGAAAACAAACATGCTTGGTATGTTTTTGCCTGATAAAAATATCTAGTTAGCTTTGATTTCTTTATGGCTTTAGAAGGATATATAAACCAATCAACAATGTAGTCCCAGCTAATGCTTTTCATAGTCATTCTGAATGAGAAGTCCTATTAAGTCCAGAGTCACTGAGGCACATAGCACTGTGGCGATCCAGTAACATTCCCAAAACTTTCATCGAGTCCAACTGTCTGCCATTTTGGAACATTCCAGTTTCTTGCTCTAAAATGCTCTAAAATACTGCTGAAAGGCAGGTGTTTTTGCTAGTATAGGACAGGACAGTGAGAAGGAACCAGAGCAGCTATCATTTTGTCCCTGACTTTGGCTGGGTCTTGACAATCTGGTTAACTTCTCAGGAAGAAGCTGGCTCAGCGTCTGCAGGCGGCTGAGGAGCATGTAGAGGCCGTGAACGCCAAGTGCGCTTCCCTGGAGAAGACGAAGCAGCGGCTGCAGAACGAGGTGGAGGACCTCATGCTGGACGTGGAGAGGACCAACGCAGCCTGCGCTGCTCTGGACAAGAAGCAGAGAAACTTCGACAAGGTGCTCAAGCTTCCTTGAACTTTATGAGAACTTTATCAGGCCTTCCTTCTCCTTTTCCCAGCTGACAGCCTATGGTCTTTTCAGGTCCTGGCAGAATGGAGACAGAAGTATGAGGAAACTCAGGCTGAGCTTGAGTCCTGCCAGAAGGAGTCCCGTTCTCTCAGCACTGAGCTGTTCAAGGTGAAGAACGCCTATGAGGAGTCTCTGGATCAGCTTGAGACGCTGAAGAGGGAAAACAAGAACCTGCAGCGTGAGTCAGGGTGACCTTCCTGACCCTACCCAGCCTTTACTGTACCATCTCATGCTGCCATCTTTCCAACCACTTCCTCTCATCTGTTCTTCCACAGAGGAGATTTCTGATCTGACAGAACAGATTGCAGAGGGAGGGAAGCACATCCATGAGCTGGAGAAAATAAAGAAGCAAGTGGAACAAGAGAAATGTGAGATCCAGGCTGCCTTAGAGGAAGCAGAGGTGCGTATTACTTTGCTGTGGAGGGGAATGAAAGTCAAATATTAGCAAAACTACCAAGTTGAGTACCAAGAATTGAATACATCAGTGTGGAGCAGAAACAATTTAAATATGGGACTTTTGTACACAGGTCAATTAGATGATCCTGTCAATACTGAGGCTGGAGAGATGTTTCAGCTGTTAAGAGCTCTTCCCAGGTGCAGTTCCCAGTACCCACATCTGGTGGCTCACAACCACCTGTAACTCCAGCTCCAGAGGATCAGACACCTTCTTCTGGCCTCCAGGAGCTCCTGCACACACATGACACAATCTGCACAAACACATGTGCACATAAATAAAATAAAAATAAGTTTGAGAAAAACACAGATACTCTAACCCATCAATTTAGTTTCTGAGACTTTATTACAATCTTTAAAAGAGGTAAAACTTTAGGATGAAGATGTCCAATGAGAAAGTAAGCAAACTGTAGAAGAGCAGAATTTCAAATAGCAGGTATGGTTAACAGGCCAGGATTTCAGTTACACATACTGAAATCCTAGCACTTGGGGCGGGAAAGGCAGGGGAATTATCCTAAATTTGAGGCCAGCTTGATCTACATAATAAGACCTAGGCCAGCCAGAGCTTTAGAGCAAAATCTCAGCTTAAAAGACCAAAAAGGACTCAGCAAAATGGTTCACTTTCCTCCAAACCTTATACCCTGTTCAATCTTCAGAACTTACATGGTGGAAGGAGAAAGCAATTCTCACAGATTTTTATCTGGCCTTCATGTTCTCTCGCTCTTTCTCTCTCAATTATTTATTAAATAAATAAGTGAAAATGACCAAACAAGTATGATTAATGTGGGGAAAGATTGATGATAGACACAAATATTTGCTCTTAAAGAGCAAAACATATATTTTCATATGCAACTTTGGTTAGATAAAAAGTTAGAAATTGGGAAATGGGAAGAACCATGAATGAGCCCAAGGTCAGCCTGAACCACAAAGCGAGACAGCCTGACCTAAAAAATAGTAGAAAAAAACGCACCGCATTAAAACGGTTGTCTCTCTGAGGGGCAATGGGAAACTTGGTTTTTAAACATTGCCCCTCCATTGCACAGTGATTATGCACTATATAACCAGGAAAAAAAAACATTTAAGAGCTGACAGTTTCTGTGCTAGATTAATATATCATACACGAAGAGGGTAGTTTATGAAACATTATATGTATGTGTCATACAAAATGAATCAAATAATTATTTTAGTGCTGCCATGAATCTTTAGATGGTACACAGACCTCTCTATATAATCTGTGCCTGAATAAACAAACAAAAGATTCACCTCATAGGTTCTTAGGTCAACTATATTAACTTTAAAGCTCAACAAGATGGCAGCAATAAGGGTTTGCCTCACACACGCATAGTAGATGTCAGCCACTTGAGTTGACCTCCGCTCAGTGCTGACTGATCACTGTTTCTTCTAGGCGTCTCTGGAGCACGAGGAGGGAAAGATCCTGCGCATCCAGCTGGAGCTGAACCAAGTCAAGTCTGAGATCGACAGGAAGATTGCGGAGAAGGACGAGGAGATTGACCAGCTGAAGAGAAACCACATCAGAGTCGTGGAGACGATGCAGAGCACGCTGGACGCCGAGATCAGGAGCAGGAATGACGCTCTGAGGGTCAAGAAGAAGATGGAGGGAGACCTGAATGAAATGGAGATCCAGCTGAACCATGCCAACCGACTGGCTGCCGAGAGCTTGAGGAACTACAGGAACACACAAGGCATCCTCAAGGTGAAGTTGCCTCTCAGATGAGTCACAGACACACCTGTCTGCCATGTCCACAACCACTTCTTAAGCAATATGTGTTAGCTAGCCACTTTCCCCCTCTGCTGTGATAGAACATCCTGGCAAAGAACAACTTAAAGGAGCAAGTGTTTATTCTGGCTCACAGTTCATCAGTAGAGTCCATGATAGCATTAAAGTCCAGGCAGCAGGAGCTTAGCAGCTGGTCACATTGCACGCACAATCAGGAACGGAGAGAAATGAACTCAGATTAGTGCTCAGCTGCTTTCTCCATTTTATACAGACCAAGAGTCCCTGCCCAGTGAATGGACCTGCCCATAATTACAGCAGGTCTTCCTATATCGATTAATATAGTCATGATAATCCCTCAGAACAATCCCTTTGTTCTGTTTTCCAGTAATTCTAGATTCTGTTATATTGACAATTAATACTAAGGTAGTTACCCCCTATCACCAAATTATACAGTTGAATGCACCAAGGTAACCAATTAAATGTGCTTAAAACATAGTTTACAGAACTCATATGTAGAAGAACAAACAGAAGCTGAAAGATCAAGAAATGACAAGATAGAAAAATACACAGGCTTTCCATAAAACAGGCCTGAGGAGGTTGAGTCTTAGTTTTGTCACTGTGACTTCAAGGAAGTTATTAACCTCTCAGGCCTGTTACTTCTTCTTCTACATAATAAAAAATATGTTTCCAATCTCAGGGATGGCTGTGAGGATTAAATGTCATAGCAGATGTCAAGCACTATGTAGACTATGTAGAGAGTGCTCTATAAATGATAAAGGATAGTGACATGCATGGGATAACAAGTTAAAGGCAGAGACAGAGCAAGAGCCTGTCTCTTGGTAATTTCCTCATACTCTAAACAAATGTCACCATCATTCTTAAGCTCAGACAAATGACAGGTGAGTCATGTCCCATTCCTACCACCAGAGCTCTGTTCTAGCTCATCTCCTGGGTGTTCGTGTCCTCTTCACAGTAGTCACAATACGTTGTACCTTACAGGACACCCAGCTGCACCTGGATGACGCTCTCCGGGGCCAGGAGGACCTGAAGGAGCAGCTGGCCATCGTGGAGCGCAGAGCCAACCTGCTGCAGGCCGAGATCGAGGAGCTGCGGGCCACGCTGGAGCAGACGGAGAGGAGCAGGAAGATCGCAGAGCAGGAGCTGCTGGACGCCAGTGAGCGCGTGCAGCTCCTCCACACCCAGGTGAGCCAGATGCCGGTGCACTGCTAAGTGAGGAGTCCAGAGTGCAAGAATGCACATATAACCAAGGATGGGCTATACCTGAACCACCACTGGAGTATGACAGGGCTATGGGTGACCTTGTTGTGCATTCCTGTTCATCTTTGCTAGATTGTCTCCCATAAGAGGTTTGTAAATTTAGAAAGAAGGGTAGACTTTGGGGGTTACTTAAAACCATGAAGAATAACCCTGGGTAAACAGGCCTTTGACTCCAAACAGAAACACATTTCATGCAGCCCTTATCAGGGTCACACCAGAGTTCAGCTGTGCTGTCCTCGATGTTCCTGTGCCCTGCAGAGCACTTAGCAACCCTTCTTGCCCAGGCATTAAGTAGTAGTAACCCCTCGTGAGACCAACAATCCAGCATTTCCAAATACACACCACAATCACAGCAGGTCTTCCTATATCGATTAATATAGTCACGATAATCCCTCAGAACAATCCCTTTGTTCTGTTGTCCAGTAATTCTAGATTCTGTTATGTTGACAATTAATACTAAGGTAGCCACCCCCTACCGAGGGGGTTTGTCTTCCCAAGAGAGCACTGTCTTGAAGTTTTAAGAAAATGTTTTCATAATACAAATTCAGAACCTTCCCCCCAAAGGACAAGCCCCTTTTTCCATCTCTTTCCTTCCCTCTCCCTCTCTCTCTTCCTCCTTTCCTCCTCCCCTCCCCACAGCCCTATCTACACACACAGAATTCTTTTGAGAGACTTCCTATGTCATGCACTCAGATACACGTAGAAAAGCTATTATTCCCCAACCTCTTAAGCAGAAAGTACTATAAATAAAACAAATGAAAAGAACAAATAACAGATGACTACTAAGAATGGGCTTTCAGAGTTGTCTTGAGACAGGGTCTTCCTATGTGGCACAGGCTGTCCCTAAATTCATGCTCCACCTACCTTAGCCTCTGACTGCTGGGATTGCAAGCATGAGCTACCAATACAGACCCTCTTAAAATTGCAGAGGTCCTCATATATATGGCAGTAGAGGACTGAGTACGAGGAAGAACATTCCAGCCGTGGAAATGATTACAAGTTTGAGCCAAATAGAATACTTCACATTAGTGAATGTTGACACCGGGTCTCCCGAGTTAAACAAAAATAGAACATTTGAAATCCCAACTGAAAACCCGAAAATATTTTTAATTTCCACCATTTTTTAAAAACAGAACACGAGCCTCATCAACACCAAAAAGAAGTTGGAAAATGATGTTTCACAGCTCCAGAATGAAGTGGAAGAAGTGATCCAGGAGTCACGCAACGCGGAGGAGAAGGCTAAGAAAGCCATCACTGACGTGAGCGCTGCGCACATTACCCTCTTCACACCGGTGCTGCCTGCCTCCACCAGGGCTCAGTATCTTCTCCATTGATTTGCCTTTCAGGCCGCCATGATGGCAGAGGAGCTGAAGAAGGAGCAGGACACCAGCGCCCACCTGGAGCGGATGAAGAAGAACCTGGAGCAGACGGTGAAGGACCTGCAGCACCGTCTGGATGAGGCTGAGCAGCTGGCGCTGAAGGGCGGCAAGAAGCAGATCCAGAAACTGGAGGCTAGGGTGGGTGTCTTCTGCCCTAAACACGATGCCCATACCTACAGGCTATCCTAGGCTCATCACCCAGCATTGACTGGCGATTTATCCTTCTTTCTTGGTTACAGGTCCGTGAACTTGAAGGAGAGGTTGAAAATGAGCAGAAGCGTAACGCTGAGGCTGTTAAAGGGTTGAGGAAACACGAACGAAGAGTAAAGGAGCTTACCTACCAGGTAAGAGGAATAGCTTTCTAAAACGTGCGGGCATCGTGTCCAAAGGGAAGCAAGAAGCCTCATGACTACTTAGGTGGCACTTGCAGATGGGCATGGTAACTCCCTGTATGTAAAGGAGAGAAGGCAGAGTTGTTGGCCGCAGGCATCACCAAGCTAGGGCAATTAAGGAAGCCTCTACAAAGCAATATCAAACAGGGCATACAGGTCAGCGTAGAGTCTATATTCCACAGGAGCTTGATCGCCACTAATAGAAAGGGAGGAGAAGAGGGAAAGAAAAAAGGGAGGGAAGGAAGGAAGGGGAAAAATACCATCGGAGAGAGAAGAGTATAAGCCTTCAAGCAAAGTGTGGCCTCTCCCAGAAGAGGGGCCAAGGGCTAGAGAAGATGTGTAGAACTAATACAGAGGTTTGATATAGTACACACGTGACAAGCATGAACACAGTTCGCAGCACGGTTTGGTCAAGATTACCCAAGGTCCCCCTCTGAGCATGCCCCCAGCTTATTTTAGCGCCGGTGGTAGACACATTTCTTTGGATTGAATGCATATCTTTTCATCAAACTCTCAGACGGAGGAGGACCGCAAGAATGTGCTCAGGCTGCAGGACCTGGTGGACAAGCTACAGGCGAAGGTGAAATCATACAAGAGACAAGCTGAGGAGGCCGTGAGTATCTTTGAAGTTTTATGGAAAGAAGCAGAATTCTGTTGAGGGAGAAAATACGCTTTAAAAAGAAAACATGTATGAGAAGAGGACAGTGAGAATCAACCATTCACGAATTTTACAGGGACTGTGATCACACAAATGTAAATGTGCACGCCCCCATGCTAATCACAGACTAGGACTCCAGATGAGGTATTTATTATTAGGCTGGAGAAGGAGGAAGCTCCGAATTCCCAGGCTTGATTGATAGTAACAAACACAACAAAAACACCAACGCCGAGGGGGGGGGGGCGGTGAACAATTTCCATCTCTCAATATACACAAAATCGTGTTCCTAAAAGTCACACGCCCCTCAGCTGACATGCTGACTTGCTGTGTCAGTGAGGCTTTCCCTCCTGTTTGTGCTGCAGCGACTAGAACACGCAGGAAGGGCCAGAGATACAGCCAGTGGTCTGAGGACAGTGGAGTTCTTCAGTACCAAAGCACAAAGCAATGATGCTGGAAGACTCTCCGGCTGTGCTTTTCCCAGTTGTGCCCCCCCCGTTCTTCTAGATGTATGTGGTAGGAAAAAAGAGAAGGCATGAATAGGGACAGTCACCCAAAGCAGGTGATTGTCTTAGCCCCACAGGATCTAGTGGGATTTCCAAGCTATTTGAATGTAAACATGTGCTTACCAAGGTCTTGAGGGCATCCGGGCCTCTTCTTTCTTTTTCCTCTAGACACACACACACACAGGTAAGCCAGGGGCTGGAGGGATGGCTCAGTGGTTAAAAGCACTGGCTGTTCTTCCAGAGAATGCAGGTTTAATTCCCAGCATCCTCTTGGTGGCTCACAACCATATGTAACCACTTTCCCAGGGGTTCCAATGTCCTTTTCTGGCCTCCCTTCTGGCACTGCATGAATATGTTGTGCAGACATATACGCAGGCCAAACACCCACACACATAAAATAAAAATAAAATAAATCTTTTCTAAACAGCAGGGAAGTGGTGAGAAGGTTTGACCAAAGGCTGCTCTCTTCTACTTGAAAACAGTTTCTCTTTTTCCTTCCTTCAAGTCAAAATTGTCACAGGAGTTACAAATTAGGTTGAGGCAGGAGGTCAGACATGAGAAGGAAATACAATTGTAGAATGACCTGGCCTCGTGACTAAAACAGCGAGGAGCACGGAGCATGGCCTCTAACCGCCAGAACTCTTGTGTGTTCTCAGGAGGAACAATCCAATGTCAACCTGGCCAAATTCCGCAAGATCCAGCATGAGCTGGAGGAAGCCGAGGAGCGGGCGGACATCGCCGAGTCCCAGGTCAACAAGCTGCGGGTAAAGAGCCGCGAGGTTCACACCAAAATCAGTGCAGAGTGAACACATCTTGCCAAGGCCGCCAGAGGCTGAAGGGAAGCGCAGAATGTGCTGCTCTGGGCCGCTTGCTGGGCCATGTTCACTTTTCTCCCACTCTCGACTGAATAAAAACTATAACACATTGAGAAATTAAACCAGACTTTCTTTTTCATTTGCAAAAACGTTTTCTGTCAAAGCCAGGTCTTACCTAGCTCTTATTTTTTCTTATTATAGATGGCTATGTAGAGCTACCTTAGTTCACTTCCTGTTGCCATGATAAAACACTGACCAAAACCAACTTGGGAGGAAAGGGCTTGTTTGGCTTATAGGGTATAGTATGTTAGTGAGAGAACCCAGGACAGGAGCTCAAGGCAGGAATGCAAGAACTGAGGCAGAGACAATGGAAAAGCCCTGTTTTAAAAACCCCACGACCACCCTCAGGGTCTTCAACAACCCAGAACCACCCACAGACACGCCCTTAAGCCAATTCCTCAACTGGGGTTCTCCTTTCCCAGGTGACTCTGGTTGGTGTCAAGGTGACAAACATTAATGAGCCAACAAGCATTCAGTAAGTGGAACCTCACTGCTGCCCAATAGCCTTTTCCCCACTTCAACCTCAGGAGCGCCCACACAGTAGCATTCACAAAGGGCTTTTTGTTTGAGATAGGGTCTCCCTATGCTGCCCAGGCTGGATTTGAACTTAAGATCCCCTTGCCTGAGCCACCCTGCTGCTGAATGTGCTGGCTGTACAAGGGCATACTTGGCCAGGTCCTGTTTTTAATAAATATCTCTGGATCACTACAAATTACTAAGAAACTTCCTCCCTGAAGCTGCCTATCTGAAGGTGTCTCTCTAGAAACACCCATTCGTTTAGTCCCTGTGCCAGGCTCTAAATCCTGTGGGTGTGGCAGAGAACGAGCAGCCCTCAGGGAACTTATACTCTACAGGAAGAGAAAGTCTGTTATAATAGATGATTACGCCACAAAACTTATCTGGTGTAAGAAAGTTTATTTGGGGGAGGGGAAAAGGAGAGACGTTAGGGCGTCCAGGAGGAGAGGTAGAGGCAGATGAGTGGATAGGTAGACAGGCAGACAGACAGACGGGGATAGAGCCATGAAAGCAAAGGAAGGCAGAGAGAAAAGGTGGGGACAGAGGGAAGCTGGAACACACACACACACTCACACACGAGAGAGAGAGAGAGAGAGAGAGAGAGAGAGAGAGAGAGAGAGAGAGAGAGAGAGAAAGGGAGCTGGGGTGACAGGCAGGTCCTTTTTATCCCTGCTCACACCTGGTGCATCTGGGGGTGGTAGCAGGTGGTGACGTAAGATGTTGCTAGGACCCTGAAGTCAGGCCAGCTGAATCCCCTCTACACTAACAAAGGCAACTGACAAATAAGCAGCCATGCAATGTGTCAGGTCAGTGCAAGTGGAAAATCTAGAGGCAGAGGGAGACAGTCGCATTTCATTGAGATGCATTCATAGAATGCCTCTCTAATTCAAACACATTCGAGCAGAGCCCTGAAGGAAGCAAGAGAGCAAGCCATACTGAGTGTTTGGGCACCGAGCCCTTCAAGACAGAAAGAACAGAAAATGCCAAGACCCTACAGCAGATGACTGTAGCTGTTTTATGTATGAGACAGCTAGTGAAAGAACCAGACTAACTTTGTAACCTATGTTTCTCTTAGTTGCCTTATAGCTTATATTTTTAAGTTTTTTAAGTTTTAGGCCTCTTAGTGCTTCTCCAGAGAGCAGAGGAATGTAAAAATTCCTGACATTGCCATCTTTGGGGCAAAGAAAGAAAACAAGCAGAGGTCTCTACTAGGTAAGAAATCACCGGGCTGGCGCCTGCGAGAGAAACTTTGTTTGAGAATTGGACTAAATGGCTCCATCTTTCTCCTGAATGGCTCCTGACCTTTGACCAAAAGCTTATGGCCCCCACTCCTCAGAACAGACACAGCATTGGACAATCACTCTTCCACCTTTAACTGCAGCTATACCTCAGATGGCAGGAAATTCCAAACTGACTTAAAGATCAGATATCCCCCAGATATTTATGACAGGACTGACCGGACCTAAGGGTGCC
>JAQQSO010003475.1:0-13519 GCA_028658305.1 Pachyuromys duprasi
GCAACATAATCCATGTGTTGGCCACATAACAGCTGCATGATTTTCACATCATTATACCTGGAGGTCTTTACAAGAAAAAAAGACACCCCCCACCCTCCAGTTCTGTCCCAGGCAGCTCCTGACTTGCCTGATTTGCGTTGTAGTAGCATGTGCTACTGATGTGCTCAGCTCAAGCAGAAATGCTAGCTGGGTTAACTAGGTAAACCATTTTTCATTTATGCCTACCCCTTCCCACCCCACTCACCCTCCCATTTTCTCTAGAATTAGTTTAGTATTGATCTTGGTTAGTGGCCGTCACCCAGATTGGAGAGACCTTAGTGACTGCAGCATACTCATTCAGGACACTGGCCCTCCGTACCCAGCTGCCTTGGAAAAGTCCTAGAAGCTGCTGTCCTGGTGTCCTGAGGACTGTTGGGAGGAGGTAACCTAATGAGACATCACATCCATCATATTAGCCTATTGGGAAATCTGTGGAGGCATTTTCTTGATTGCTGATTGATGGAAGGCACAGCTCACCGTGGGCATGCTTCTGTAAGTTTTGTTAGTCATGGTGTTTTGACATAGCAATAGAACAGCTGAGATGTCCACCCTGTTCCCTTCTATATTTTAATTACTTTCATGCAGTTTGGAAGGAAGGGGAAGAGGTCTAGTTTCATTGCTTTGGAATCCTTTCTTCTGCTTGGCTTAAAAAGAGGGCTGGGGCTCCCTCTGGCTCTTTTGCTTTATGTGTGTGTGTGTGTGTGTGTGTGTGTGTGTGTGTGTGTGTTTGCACTCCTGTTTCTTCCTCAGCAGCAAATGGAATCAGCACTTCCCACTGTCCATAAATACTAGGGGTTATTTACCCAAATAAATTTCTTTCATTGGAAAGTGAATGGAATCGTCATGTTAAGTGAAATAGCCAGTCATGAAGACATTTGCTTCATGCTTCCTCATGTGAGGAGAGAAAAATATATAGCATTGGGGCAAAAGGGCACAGTACATGGTGCATGTGTGTGAGAAACCCATTGTTTGTTAAAAAAGCGAACATTGTCAGTGGTAATAATGGTTAAAGGTGGTGATGTCTCAGCTATTCAAATTCATTTAGACTCTTATTAATGATGACAAGTAGGACCTCAGCAAAAGCAAAACGTGACACTACAACTTTGAGGAAATGGTTTACTTAGATTGTTGAATATTTGATGGTAAACTACAAAATTTTCAGATAATGTTAATGTCAAAATTCATGAACAACCATTGTATGTGTAGTTTTCTGTCATCCCCATCTAAACACTGTCCTATAATTTACACAAATTCTGGCCAAATACACCAAAAAAAGTTTTCTGGCCCCTAATGACTCAACTATAAATTGATGACTCGGGTGTGTTTGGTGGTGGTGGTGGATCCAGAAATGAATCAAAGGAGGGTTATAACACTTTTAACAATTTCTTTTGAATCATAAGCTAACCTCCTGAACTCACTGCTTGATTCTACCCAGAATTCAGCACTTCAGATCTTTAGCAAAACTAAATAGAACCTCAGAGACAGGCAGAGCCAAATTTGCCCTTTTAAAAAATAGGAAAGCTAGCAGGACTGGAATACCGTGTGAAAGCCATTATGGGGGCCACATACTCTTTTCTTCTCCATCCTGTACTGGATCTGCCGGAAAGCAAGGTGGAATGGATGTGGAATGCAGCAGTGTATGTGAACTGGCAAGATTGACAGTTGCTATCTTGTGGAATTGAGGCATCATTTGCATAAGGTGATGTGGAGCTATTTACCGTGAGCTGAAACATTCTCTCCTGGAGGCAGGAAGAAAGGATTCTAAGATGCACAAGGTCCCTCCCCAAAGTAACACACACACAATAGGGATTTGTGGAAGGAGAGGAGGCCCTTCTATGAAGCTGCCTACAGGACAGGGAGCTTCAGGGATGCAGCTTCCTCTGGGGTGGGCTTTTCACTGCTTAAGTCATCCAGGTACTGGACCCATGGGAAAGTGGATGGAATAGATGTAGAATGCAGGAGTGTAGCTGCTCAAGACATCCATGCTCTTGAAGCAAACCCAGCGTGCTTAGTCCACCAAGCTAGATGGCTGGATTCTTTCTTTGGTCTGTCCTTGATGCCCTGTCTGGGGTGAATAGATACTTGTCCACATCTCCCCAGGGAAAGGCACACAAGAGACGAGCACAAGTCCAGGATGTGCAGCCAAGGAGATGAGAGAATATGTCAAAGGCACTGGAGTGAAGCCGTAGAAGCTGAGGTGGCCATCTTGGCAGGGAGTCTGGGACTTCCAAAATCAGGTGTGTAGTGCAGCAAGTGTGAGGGGCTTGACGAGGGAACCATGTAGTGCTGAGGAGAGTAGGGTACCAGGGCATCATTCACCTGGAGAGTCCTGAGTTCATCAAAGCCAGTCTTCAACATTTAACAACCATTGGCCAAAAAACAAAAAAAGCGGAAGTTCTCCCAGCACTTTAGCAGGCCACTCCCGTGACTTCTTGATGGATGGGCAAGCTCCTAGGACATATGTCCCCGGTGTGGGTCTAAGGCAAAGCTTTCTGTCTGTTTTTGGTACGGCTGGATGTTGAACTCAGAAGCTCTATGCTAGGCAGGTGCCCAGCCACTGAGCTACCTCGGCATCTGAGCTATCAGTATATTGATGTGTAAGTTGTCAGAATCAGGGCCGTCCAGGTGAACATTCGCTCACCTGAATCTGGTTCTTGACTGTGATGTTGGGGAAGGTGGTAAGTGGGCTCCTCAGAACCTTTGGCATTTTAAAGTTATAGTTCATTTGTGTGTGCCCACATGTGCTGTAGCTGGTGGAGGGTAGAGGACTACTTTGAGGATTGGCTTCTCTCCTTCCACCAAGCACTCAATCCCAGGGATCAAACTTAGGTTGTCAGGCATGGCAGCAGGGACCTCTACCCACTTACTCGTCTTGCCAACCTTACCTTTGGCATTATTTTAAGTATATACTCACTCATACAGACATATAAGATAAACCTACTAAAATGTGTACACCTAAAGAAACTAATCAAGAGGGAGGACTCTTGCTAAAATGCTCAATCCCTATCCTGAAAGGCAAAGAGGATGGACATCAGAAGAAAAACAGGGAGGAAGTCAGGAGCCTGCCACAGAGGACCTCTGAAAGGCTCTGGCCTGCAGACTATCAAAACAGATGCTGAGACTTATGGCCAACCTTTGGGCAGAGTGCAGGGAATCTTATGGAAGAAGTGGAAAATAGTAAGATCTAGAGAAGACAGGAACGCCACAAGGAGAGCAACAGAACCAAAAAGATCTGAGCACAGGGGTCTTTCCTGAGACTGATACTCCAACCAAGTACCATGCATGGAGATAACCTAGGATCCCTGCACAGATATAGCCCATGGCAGTTCAGTGTCCAAGTGGGTTCTATAGTAATGGGAACAGGGGCTGTCTCTGATATGAACTGATTGGTCTGCTCTTTGATCACCTCCCCCTAAGGGGGGTGCAGCCTTGCCGGGCCACAGAGGAAGACAGTGCAGCCACTCCTGATGAGAGCTGATAGACTAGGATCAGAAGGAAGGAAGGGGGGAGGAAGGGAGGGACTGGGATGGGAGGAGGGAGGGAACTACAGAGGGATACAAAGTGATTAAAGTGTAATTAATAAAGAATTTAATACAAAGAAATACATGAGTGTGAGAATTAGGGGAGTCACTGACAACATACATGGTTAGATGTCTTAGTAACTTTTCCCTCGCTGTGATAAAACATCATGACCAAGAAAACTTGCAAGAGTTTATTTGGGACTTAAAGTTCAGAATTTCAGAGGGTTAGTGTGTGAGACCATCATGGCGAGGAGCATGGTGGCAGGCAGGTAGGATGATACTGCATAGGAACCGAAACGGGATTCACATGTGCAAGGCAGAGAGAGCTAACTGGAATGGCATGGGCTCTTAAAACTTGAAAGCCTGTTCCCCTTGACACATACCTTCTAATCTTTCCCAAATAGTTCCACCAACTAGGGGACAAGCATTCAAATATATGACCCTAATTGGGAGGGGGGGGCAGTCTCAATCATATCACATTAGGAGACAGTTGTCTAGTCCCACATGCCAACCTTGCTGCCTCTCTAAAGCCTGGACTGTGAAAATGGGCACTTAGAGCTTGCTTTCTATTTCTCTTGGAATAAAGAGGAGAGATAGGCGTTGCTGGGTAGATGGTTTGGCTAAGGTCCTACTTCCTTCGGAGTTGTCGGAGAGGTAGGGAAGGAGTCTACAATAAGAGGCAGAGCCCCAATGAGTCCCAGGACAGCAGTTACTTGCATGGTATTGAAAATCCCTGTGGAAAGTAGCCATCGAGGGGAGCTGGAATCTGCATGATACTTGGGTTTACAGTGTCCCTTAACTTATTCTTTCTTTTGGGAGATAAGCAAGGGTAATTGTGGCTACTGTATCAAATTATCACCAACTTCGCAGCTTAAAATAACAGAAATGTAATTTCTGTAACAATCCTGGTGGCTAGAAGTCTAGTCAAAGACCTTCAGCTGTGTGTGTGTGTGTGTGTTTATATGTGAGCACATGTAAACATTGGTGTCCTGTGGTGGCCAGAAGAAGGCATCAGAGTTTCAGATGGTCGTGAGCTGCCAGACATGGATGCCAGGATTCAAATTTAGATCCTCTGGAAAAGCAGTAAGCGCTCTTAAGTACTGATTCACTTCTCCAGCCCGAAGGTTCTTTATTTCTCACAGCTTCTGGGGACAGTCCTAAGGTTATGGTGGCTACATCTTTGACACCATCCTTATCTTGTCTTTACTCTGCTGTATCCCAAGTTTCTTCTTTCATGGTCCCTTCTTGTTATTCAGGATCGTCCTTTGGCATGTAAGCAAATATCCACAAGCTCTAGGGCTGAGGTTTGAACATTACCTGGTAATGGATATCATTTAGACTGCTATTCAAAGCAGCAAAGACTCTCATTTTCTTTTTTAATTAATTTTTAAATAAATTACAGTTTATTCACTTTGTATCCCAGCTGCAGCTACTTCTCACATCCCCTCCCAATCCCATCCTCCCTCCCTCATCTCCTCCCATGCCCCTCCCCAAGTCCACTGATAGGGAAGGTCCTCCCCCTCTTCCCTCTGTCCCTAGCATATCAGGTCTCATGAGGACTGGCTGCATTGTCTTCCTCTGTGGCCTGGTAAGGCTGCTCTCCCATCAGGGGGAGGTGATCAAAGAGCCAGCCACTGAGTTCATGTCAGAGAGAACCCCTGTTCCCCTTACTAGGGAACCCACTTGGAGTGTGAGCAACTATGGGCTACATCTGTGCAGGGATTCTAGGTTATCTCCATGAATGGTCCTTGGTTGGAGTATCAGTCCCAGAAAAGACCCCTGTGCCCAGATTTCTTGGTTCTGTTGCTCTCTTTTTGGAGTTCCTGTCCCCCCCAGGTCTTTCTGTCTCCCCCTTCTCTCCTAAGTTCCCTGCACTCTGCCCAAAGTTTGTCTATGAGTCTCAGCATGTGCTTTGATACCTTGCTTGGTAGATTCTTTCAAAGGCCCTCTGTGGGTAGGCTCCTGCCCTGTTGCCTGTTTTCTCCCTATTCCTATGTCTATCCCATTTGCCTTTCTGAATGAGGACTGAGCAGCGTACCCAGGGTCCTCCTTGCTTAGCTTTTTTAGGTGTACAGATTTAGTATGATTATCCTATATCATATGTCTGATATCCACAAGTGAGTATATACCATGTGTGTCTGCTTCTGGGATATCTCACTCAGGATGATCTTTTCTACTTCCCACCATTTGCCTGAAAATTTCATGATTTTCTTGTTTTTAATAGCTGAGTGGTATTCCATTGTGTAAATGTGCCACAATTTCTGTATCCTTTCCTCAACTGAGGGACATCTGGGTTGTTTTCAGATTCTGGCTGTTACAAATAAAGCTGCTAAGAACGTGGTTGAGCAAATATCCTTGTTGCGTACTTGAGCGTATTTTGGATATATGCCTAGGAGTGCTATAGCTGGGTCTTGAGGAAGAGGACCCTCGTTTTCAATAGGTTACTTTATCAGGTCAGATGGCAATTAATGTGGAATTTGGCATCAAGTGCTGTCATGGCTGTGATGTTCACTATTACCATGACAGGATTTAGAGTCACCTGTGGGCATGTTTGTCTGAGAGGGTGTTTCCAGAGAGGGGGAAGATTCACCTTCAAAATGGACAGCCCCTTTGGAATGTGCAGTCAGATACCTGGCTCCCACCAGTCAACCGGCTAGGACTGCTGTGAGCTAACACCCTGACCTGTAGCAGAAGTTTTTCTGCTTTGCTTTAGCTGGCCAGCCAGTGTTCCAATCAATGTATTTGTGAGTGTCTTGATGTAACTTTGTCTTGTTATTACGACACTTCTTGTCACATCAGAACATAGAATTTGGGGTAACCTATATCTGTGTTCTCAGCCATGGCCACTCAGTAGGCTCCAGAACAAACTGTCATTTATCCCCACCGAGGCAAGAGCTGTTTTCTGTTGCTAGTGAACAGTTCGGCCACTACGTGTTGCCCACCCCCCACTGGCAACAGAATGCCCTCTCAGGACATCCAGTGTGCGAACTCAATCCCACAGGTCTACAAGGAGCTCTGGCCTCCTTCACTGACTTGGAACTGGAGGTTCGCCACATTGTAGACTGGGTGACCCTAGGATTCTCAGCTTGTAGAGTACCACTCTTGGGCTGCCCAGCCCCTATGGAAGCAAATCTATTACATAGCCCCTTGTTATTTTTACTCTTGTTCCTCCTGGGGCTTCTGCCCTATACAAAGCCGGGTTCTAGACCTAGTTACAACAACAACAAAAGGAAGGGAAAATAGGTAAAGCACAGAAAGAATAGCTACAGAATGGAGACACAGGAAACTAAAATCCTGATGAGATTTTGAACAATAAAATAAAAAATTGCTCTGAAAAAAAAAGCTAATAGATGGGTGCAGCGTGATGGACAGTTCAGGCATAGTTAAACCAACCAAACCCCTTTTGACTTTTGTCATCATCGTCTACCTGGTCTAGTGTTTTTTATGGTTTGAATCTAAAGCGCCCTCCCTGGCTGGTGGTGCTGGTGGTGGGAGGGGAGCTCTCAACCCTTCAGGAGGAAAGGCCTATATGGCAGAAGTATGTCATTAGGTTAAGATATGCCGGGAAAATGCTCCTCAACGTACTAAGACCGGAGGTCATTTTGATTTTGAGACCCCTTCCTGTCTGTTTGAGGGGACATGGAGAAATGAGTACAGGAGATTTCAGTTCAAGGTGGATCTCGATTGGGGACCACTTCAATGTTGAGAGCAACACTGAAAACTGGCCTGCCAAAATGGCAGCGGCGCTTGCCCACAGTCTTGTTTCTAGGACTCAGTTCTATTTACCCACACTTAGATCAGGACTGTATGTGGTAAGCACTGAGATTGGAAAACATCTAGTATGCGACAAGCCCTGCATTATGCTTCCTAGTATAAAATACAAACTTTGGAAATTAAGTAATGAAGACTTCAGATTACTAATGAAACTATGAGTAGTTCTGAAAAGTATTCCTTCTGGGGAGGAAACGTAAGACAGATATTTTGACTGAGAAATGAAGTTACGATGTTCAACATACAGAAGTGTGTCAGAGTCATTGGAGAGAGCATCTGTATCTGGAGCAGGAGCATATTGGCTTGCTAGTGCCATCCAAGATAGGGTGCTGACGACATAACCAAGACACACTTCCACTCAAGTCCAGCTTGTGAAACACTGGGTTTATTGGAACTGTCTAGAGACCATGTGTGCCTTTCAGGCAGCTGCATCACCCCGGTAGAGCTGAGGAAAACTGTTAGAGCTCTCTGCACAACTTTTTGGTTTTTTGAGACAGGGTTTCTCTGTGTAGCCTTGGCTGTCCTGGACTCTGTAGACCAGGCTGGCCTCGAACTCACAGAGATCTGCCTGCTTCTGCCACCTGGAGTGCTGGGACTAAAGGTGCGAGCCACCACTCCCAGCTTCGGTAACTTTCTTAGGGTTTTGTGAACCTCCTTACTTCTCTTACCAGAGAGGGATATTTAAACTAGGAAACAGCTGAGACACAGCCTGTTAACAGACAGACAGTTCTAGACATGAGCCTAGTCATGAGCCTAGACATGAGCTCATCATAGTCTCTAAAGATGCCTGTCGTTATAACTGGGGTGTTAGCTTCCTTCTTCTGCCTTGAGACAAACCCCCTCTGGTTGTGCCCCTGCACATGACAGGGTAGCTGGCCTGCCTGGGCTGTCTGGAGAGTCTCCCATCTCTGACTTCCATCTTCCTGAAGGAGTGCTGGGACTCAAACTCTTCTGTGTTACAAACTCTCTTGCTGTATGTCCAGGTTCTCCACGGGTTCCAGGATTTGAACTCAGGTCCTTATACCTCTGTGGCTAGCCACTGAGCCAAGTCCCAATCCCTGCATAAGTCATATGTTCATTAAAATGCAAGTTCTGATAGATAGGAAAATGAAAAAAAGTGTATATGTGTGTTCTTTTTTTTTTTTTTTTCTCAGCCAAGCCTACCCTGTGTAGGGCTGTCTGCAAACCTGATGGGAATGGGGAAGGCTGCCAGGGCATATGTATCCTTATCAAACGACTGTCCTTATTCATTCCCTGACCCTCTCTCTCCTTCATTAGCCTCAAGTTGTAGCGTAATACATGGTCTGCTCTGAAACTTGAGTTTTGGGGTCTTGTCATTGTTGTCTTATATATTAGGGCACAGAGACTCTTCCTCTTTCACCTTTTTGATTATTTATTGATTCATTCATTCTTTGTTTATTTATTATTTATGTAGCATTGGATGGCCTGGAACTCACTCTGTAGAGCAGGCTGGCCTCAGACTCACAGAGATCTGCCTGCCTCTGCTGCCCGGGTGTTGGACCCAGCTTCGTCCTCTTTTAGACTGCACTGTGTCCCACTGTGGTCCTACCATAACTTTTAAAGCAGGTCACTGCATGAATGTCTCTAAGATTTGGCGTTACAGAAACCCACTGCAGAGAGTAGATTCATATATCTCATGGGATGGCTATGGTTCAGATGGATTCCTTAAAGCTAATGCCAGCACTCGCCTCTGTGGCTTCTTTGATTTGTGGTGCTGGAGCGTCAGACACAGGTAGTTCCAGCTACAGACCAGCTAGCGATATGTATCCATGTTGTGGTATTGTGTAAACTACCACGATTTGTTTCCAGTAACTTCTCTCTGAGAATGATGTAATTATTAGCTTGTCTCTCTGAGCCACACTCGTCTCTGGTCCTGTGACTGCACTGCTCATCGCAGGGGTCTGGCAGTTGCTCTCCTTATCATAATATCAGCACAACCTCTTTCCCCAAGGGTTTGTCGCTCTACAGTCTCACTGTTGTGACACCTCTAAGGCCTTGGGGATTTCCTCTGTGAACGCAGCAGGATGGCATCCCTTGATTCAAATTCCAAAGCCTTGAAGTAGATCAGCAGATCAACCTCCCAAGACCTGACTACATAGCCCCTGACCCCACACGCAGCTCCAAGCTTGCTGTCACGTCTTCCCTATGCCTCCACTCCCATCCCCGCAGCCTTTCATCCTCCCCGCCTCAAAGGGGATCCCATCTCTTCCCCAGGAGGAAAGCAGATGGACAGAGCATGATGTGTGTCCCCACACCATGCGGGGGACCTCTGATCCCTGCCTGGCCTTGTTTGCACACGCCTTTCCCCTAACAGCAGAGTGCTTCAGAGAAGTCAGATGGGGACAGCCCAGGCACCTGGAAGCTCAAGGCTTTGCCGTCTCGGCAGAATATAAAAAACGCTTTCTGTTGACATCTCCAGCTTTCGGTGGTCCGAAACTGTATGTCAAAGCTTGCAAATATTTGGAGGTTCTCAGAGAGGGTGGTTCTCACAAAGGCACTGAAACCACAGCCATGGTGGTTTTGAAGACACATTGGAAGTGGTCTGGGTGGAGACTTAAAGCGAAGTGTGCCCTAAAGGGCAGTGAGCAAAGGGAAACCGTTCCGATTGTTTCCCGTTGTGCTTCTGACCTCTGCCCCAGTGTGGACAGTTCAAACCAAGACGTCCAAAGTGAGATGTGCTCTCAGCCATCTTCCTTACAAAATGATCTAAAACTGTGTTGCAGTTTGACACAGAATGATTATGAGGAAAAGAGAGGGACGAGAAGGTGATGGGGCCTAGCCCAGGGCTATCCTGGGAGTCCCGGCTCCCAGTCTTGCCTATTGGAAAGACAGAACCACCTTCCAGTGGATGTAATTCTGAGGACCTAACCCAGAGGCAGGCAGGACACTGCAGCAGAACATACCCCACGAGTGTGCAAGAGACGTCCTCTGATGTCACTTTACTACTCAGCCCACAATTCTGTTCTTTTGGTTCTATAGATTTAAAATTGTCAACGCAATGACTTTAGTTTAATGGTTGCATACCTCATTCCAAGACTCTGCTTGTTGATTGTCACCAAGATAGTTTCTTACTGGCTGAGTCCTGAAAAATCACAGATCCTTACCCTCCAATCTCCAACTACAGGGACAGGGGAAGGGACAGGGTTCAGGGCCCTGCCAAGATAAGCAAATTAACAACATATCAGACACTTTCTGGTATGGCTTACTGGGAAGCCGTAGTTCACCCATGACATCAGCTTTCTGATCTGTTCGTGAACCCCCTCTGATTACAGAGGATAGATGTCTTACGCCAGTAACACCGGGGCGGATGTGACCCGAGTGTCAGCCAACCAAATCAGTTTGTGATAATTTTGTTGACCAGTCTGGAGGCCTTTTCCTGGGATCCGAGAGTTATCTCTTAGTATCAGGTATTCACAGCTACTCATCCTAGAAACGAATAACCTAGATACTTATCTGGTCGGGTGGAGAAAGCAGTTTGTTCCACAAACACTAGAGGGCAGCAGAAGGCAGCATTTGACAGAGTCCAAGAGCTCAAACTGACCGGCTCAAGTCCCTGGCGTTATGCTCTCCTCAGTTCTTGCTTGGGTAACTCTGTTTTTAAGCCAGAAGATACTTTTCCCTTGTTCAGCTCACAGCCTACTGGGACCCCCCACTTCTTCCAGAGACACAGGGAGCTGGCTGTGTTTCCTGGTGCCTTACCACTTCCTGCTTCTCCTGAGATGTCTCCAGTACTTTCAAGCATTGGAAAACAGAGGTCCCAGCTGCGTTTGCAGCTTGGCCCCCTCAGGCAGGCCATGGGACATCTGGAAGGCACAGCAGTCCAAGCCTGGTATGGCGGGAGTACGCTTTCCCTACTGACTACTCAGTCACTGGCTTCAAGGGTGACAAGGCACAGAGTGTGGGCAGGCAAGGTTTGTTTGTTTGTTTTACAGTGCAGACTAGCAGCAGTGTTGTTTTGAAGGCATTCCCGACTGCTCTCAGTCCCAGGAACAGTTTTTAGACTCCACCATCTTGGTTGTGGCAGGGGTGTCTGCACCATGGAGGCCAGTTCTTTGTGCTGCCCTCTGAGCATTTCCTGAGTAACACGCACGCACGCACACACACACACTTGTGCTTTTGCAGCCTTTGCCCTATTCTGTCTGGAGCTAATCTTCTGTATAACTTCAGTCTCTTCCTCTTTCATTAAAGTGGTTTCTATTTTCTGATGCTGACCCCGAGGGATACCCTGGCTGAAGGTGAGTGACAGCTGCAGCCTAAACCCAGCACCATATTCTCTGTCTCTGACTGTGTCCCATCAGGTGAATCAGAGGGCATGCCACTGTGGAACCAAACCTCACGAGTGACCATTGGTGACTTGTCCCTGTTTCCACAGTGAGTGGCTGTGACCCCCTCACCTCTCACTGCTGCTAATGGCGCGGGAGTGGGATGGCAGGTCCCTCAGGGCCAATGCTTGGAGCTCAAGCTCATGCCCTAACTCTTCTAACATGTGTTGACCTAGATAGTGAGAGGCAGCCTAGAGTGGTTAATCAGGAGCTGAGCATGCTTACACTTGTAGCATATATAGCATGGCTCTGAGCATGCTCACACAAGGCAGCATGGCTTGCCCGGGTCCCTGGCTGGTAGGACAGACGGACCTGAGGGTGCCTGCTGATATCCTCAGCTACCTCCCAGGTCTTCCTGTGTGCGAAGCACAGCTGGCCCGGGTTCCCTGCTGTTGTTCTCAGGCCAGCATTAGAAATATGGAACCAGGGGTTGTACAGAATGGCTTGGTGGGTAAGAGAGCTTATCAAGCAAGCAGAAGGACTTGGTACCCTCATAAGGAGACTGAGAGTGACTGTGTGTGCTTGTAAGCCCAGTGCTGGGGGATAGAGACAGGAGATAGCTGGGACTTGCTGGGTGCTGGAAGAGCTGGGGGCGGGGGGGAAGAACTTGAAGATCCTGTGTGTCTGTGTGTGTGTATATATGTCTGTGTAAACATACCTTTGCAACATTCTCTCTGATTACCATGTGGGGTCCTAGGTTCACCTAAGATTAGAAGCTTGGTATCAGTTGCCTTTAAGCTTGGGCCACCACACCAGCCCCAAATTGAAGCTTAGATTTGAGATCTTTCTGTCAGTTGACTCGTGGGGGAAGCAGACCCTCACATACGTCAAACTAGTAAAAAGCGTGTGTTCCCGCAGAGCGTGCACTGAAAGACGAAGGGGAAAGAAAGGATGGTTGAACTTGCCTGTTAACTTGATGTGGGTTAGAATCTCTGTGGGAGATGTCTGTGAGGGAGTTTCCAGACTGAGGTTGTCAGGGTCAATCACACCTGTCAATGCAGTAAATCCCACTTTGGCCTGCTAGTCCTGGGTGAACCCTGACTGATCCAAAAGCCCCAGGGATCCCCCTGCCACTGACTCCCTTGTTTTGGGGTTACAAGTGTGGGATAATGTGCCCAGCTTTTTTTTTTTTTTACATTCACTTCAATCCTTACACCCATTTCACAGAACCAGTGATTTGAGAGGCCACCTTTAATACCCCATGATAGACTGCTCTCTCAGGCTGTAAGCCAGAGTAAAATAAATCCTTCTTCCCTTGAGGAAGGTTTTGTAAGGTGACTGGAAAAAAACTGACAAGGCCCAGAGAGCCTCAGATAACAAACGCTGAGCTGATACAGTGGGATGCTCTAGAGCGAAGGTAGCCTGTCAGAGCAGGGTTTAAAGCTTTCTCCACTCGGGACTCCTTTTGTCCAAGAAATTTTTTATGCAACCCTGGGTAGACCGACCTATAGAATACATACACAGAGTGTCTTACTTTGGATTTTTTTAATTTATTTATTTTTATATCAATCACAGGTTAGGTATTTTGCATCCCAGGCGTAGCCCCCTCCCTCATTCCCTCCCACCCTCCCTCCCTCCCTCATCTCCCTCCTCCCTGCCCCCTCCAAGTCCACCAATAGGGGACGACCTCCTCCCCTTCAGTCCAACCCAGCTCATCCTGTCTCCTCAGGGCTGGCTGCAATGTCCTCCCCTGGGATCTAGCCAGTCTGTCACTCCCCGGCTTGTATGGGGGAGGGTCAAAGAGTCAGCCATCAAGTTCATGACTGAAACAGTCCCTGTTTCCCTGAATAGGGTCTTCAGTCCTACACCGAGCTATCATGGGCCCCATCTGTGCGGGGGTTCCAG